>RJWT010027330.1:0-15559 GCA_004365215.1 Cuniculus paca | reverse complement strand
GTACATATTGGATGAGAGGTGCAGGCACCGTGTATAAAGTGGTGCGTGTCAAAGTGCCAGGGTTTTAAGGAACTCAAAGAACAGCGGCCTTCTTCCTTTCAGAACTAGGTAACAACCATCTACAGATAAGTATAGATCCACCTATTTGCTTTTACTGATAAAAGTTGACTCAAAGAGTGTGGGCTGGGTTTAGGGTCAAATGGTCTTGTAGTACTTCACTGCACTAAATCTGTCCTACCCCATTGAACCATGCATTCAGGGCCCACAAACAGACATATCCTTCTGCATGAAGTTGAGTTAAGAGGACAGAGCAGGCGTGTGAGCCAAGAATATCCATTTTTTTCTTTCAAACTCAGGATAAGTTCATTCACCATTCACTGGGAAGTTCATATGGGGTGGTTAGTGAATGAAGGATGAAAGAAAGTTACGGGGGTTTGCCTATGAGAAGGAATCCTTCACCCATGGATTTACTAGAGTGGAGTAAGTGTTCCCTCCAAAGAAAACCTGCAGACTGAACCCCACTGGAGCTACACATTTATAGCCTTGCCATCTGAGCTTTCTTGGAAAATGGAAGTTGAGGTCTCAGGTCCAGGTAAGGTTGTAGAAGAGATTGAGAGATTTCAGATGGGAAGACAGGCTTGACAAAGAAACTGGACAGCCAATAAATAAAGATCACAGAAACAGTAAGAGCACAGGGCTGTGAAGGCCAGGGAGGTGCAAGACAGAGACTGATAATTGAAGAAAATTCTCACTGGTATCCTGTGGCAGTTAAGCTTGATGGTTCAACTTGATTGACTTAGGAGCAACCAGGGGATTGGTGGACCACACTTCAGGGTGTATCTGCATGGGTCATAGTGGTGTGGCTGTTTGTCTTTCATCACTTCCTTTCTGATACTGCCTACCTACTCTGCTTCCTGGAGCACATGAAATAGTCCTACTACTATAAATTAAGATGCTTTGTTCTGTTAAGTACTACTGTCATGATGACCCTGCGTTGGAGCCTCCTGACATGGAGTGAATCCTTTTAAATTGTGAGCTAAATAAGCCTCTCCTTTGAGCCATGAGTATCAGGTATTGTGTCCTCGCAACAGGAAAACCAACTAACACAAAACCTATAGCCATTCCTCTGAGAAACTTTTTTAAGAGTTGGGGCAGTATTTGTTTATAACTTCCAAATAGACATAGTGCTCTATTCCATATCTAATAAGTGCACATGAAAATAATTGATAATTGAATTGAAAAGATTCTTCTAAAAATTACTAAAGTAATAAAAGGTATGCCAAAACAAGTCATTCATATGCTTACCCCATCAATGAAATGTTCATATTTTAAAATAAGGTCTTATATCAAATTAATGTGTAACTGTTAGAATACATGTACCATGTTTATATCAAAACTCTTAACGAAATGTCTGATTTCTTCCCAACACACACCTATTCCCCAGAAGCCTGAAGTTACAATTTTGGTACCCCACATTATTCAAGTCCCTGCCATAACCTGAATTGTATGATTTCTTTTTGGGGATATCAGTTTTCATCTTATTTGTGCCATTGATCTGCATATAAATATCTATAAATCTTATTAAAAACTGGAAATGTTTATGACAATGATTCCTACTTGAAGAATTTTTTAAGAAAATTTAATGTTTGCTACAGTGATAAAGAGAAAAGTAAAACCAACATCCAAAAATTCAGATCTTAAACAAATACAGAATCTACATAAATCCCAGGACTGTCTTACATGACAAATGTAAAGCCAGTGGAATGTGATGCAGTAAAGGTGGATTTTTTTTTTCCTTTTGTATCAAGAAAGTGGAGAGTTGCTGATGTCAGGAAGGCCCGAATTGAGGACTGTAATTCACAGAGTCCTGATGAATGACGACCTCCTCTGCTAATACTGACGACTACACGAGTTCTTGCTTCATGACCAGGGTCACTGTGGAGCCATTTCTCATTGGATCAGCTTATTGTGAATATTAGATTTCAGGTTTTGAACCTATATTGCTGGTTTCCAGTTACATGTAGCTTTAGAACATCTGTTTTTTCATAGCAAAAAGAGTGATGAAGAAGAGGACAGGAAAAAAAAAGGTGAAATAGCTTACAGAAGTGTTTAAAAGTCAAACTGATAGATTTGGCAATTCTCATTTGTGGCAGAAGTCACAAACTTCACAGGGGTAGCATGACTTCAATATTAAAGAATAAATACTTTAATATTATTAAACACATTATAGCAGGTTTATAGCAAATTTCATAATAAAGTTAGATGTTTTAGTATCAAAAAGGCATGCACATTGCTTTAATGCCATCTACATGTTATGGATTATAACAGTCTGTTATGACATCATCTGTTGGGAATTTACTATGAATGCTGGGGGGTGGTTTGAAAGCTCCTTCTAATAAGATGCCATGGAGTGTAACTATGTCTAATGACAATTGATCAATTATGAATAAAGTAGTTTCAAAGAAGACCATTGCTTTAAGCTCTATTAAAACGTTAATGGGGCTTAGCAAGAAGTCTCATTTCTTGCCTGCTGTTCTCTCATCTGTAAAGCCACAGTCCACCATGACTCTCCTAAGCTCTCCGACTACACAGTTCAGAAGGCAGTTGAGCATCATTTTGGCTGCACACAATGATTTGAATTCGGTAGCAGAATCAACATAGGGACTAGTGCTTGGAGCCTGGTGATCAGTTCCTTTCTGCCCATTCTATTATATTTGTCTTTCCGCTGTTGGATGTTTGGGGAAGTATCTGGTTAAAAGTGATCCTACTTTTTTCTAAGAGAAAAAATTCTTGGCTGGTGACATTCAAGTGGGCTGTCCTCAGAAAAGGCATTTAATCTAAATCTGGGGATGGTGTTGGGCCTTAAATTCACTGTTGTGGAGTATAACCTGGCCCACAGATTTGTTTTATATGACAGGAGCAGTGCTTGAAATATAGTAATGTGAGTACCTTTAGCGGGGGTGTGCCCTCTTCAGTCTACGTGGAGCCCATCATTTCCAATTTTCTACCCTAAGTAGCATGGTGTGTTAGCTGTTTTATGCAAGACCTGGAAAACTTAAAAATCATGTGCCCTAGTGGCATGCTGTATGTGACTCAGCCTCCCTCTGCGCCCTAAGTCTGAGTTGATGTTTCTCATTCATGCACTACACAGCTGGGTCTTGTTCCTTACAAAGAGTTTCTGGTGAAACCAGAGTCGCAAAGACTGGATTAAGTGTAAAATCCAAGGAATCCCAGAATCTAAGAGCTTGCAGGAAAACTTAAGAGTTTGGGATACTGCTACCCCAGATGAGCAACCTGAGACACAGAAGAGAGATGCCTTGATCAGGTCAGCCCAGAAAAAGCAGAGCAGAGATGGAAATCGATGATTCCTGATCCACATCCTGTGTTCTTTGCATGCCACTCTACACAGCTGTCTGAATAGTGTCTACTTCATAACGTTCTTCCCTACATTATGAGAAATTGTGTCTTTCACAGAGCACCATCTACACACACAGAACGGCACCAGCTGTGCAGCCAAATCCTCTTACACCATCCCACTGTGTCTGGTGATATGAAAATCAAGACAAATATGGTCCCACTAAGCCTTTAAAATCTTAAAGAAAAGTGCTTCTCCACTGATGACAAAAACTTTGGACTGGAAATAGATTAAGGTTTAAAACTAATCCAAGGCATTCACTCTCCAGAAGACACAGGCTATTTGAGTCCCAGTTCTTTCTTGTTTCATTGTCCAGTACACTGAAACCTTCTTTCAGGACTGATATTGGAAGTAGGTAGGAAACTGTTGATCCCTTAGTTCTCTGGCTTCCTTCAGCCAAAAATCACCTGGTAACTTGGACCCCTCTCCTCAGCCAAAGCAAAAATACTCATAATTTAATTAATAGCAAATTTACTCATATGAGGCAAACGTTTCCTCCTTTAAGCATGTACTTTGTGAAAAAGAAAGTCCTGGAAAAGGCAAACTTTCAGGTTAGTTTATTCAAAGAGATTTCCTTGTGAATGGAAGGGACTTAGCACAAGGAAAACCCCAGCCACTACAGTTCAGCAAGACAAAAGAAGAGATATGCTGGTAGAGACATTGACTAATAGAGAAGATAGGACTGAAGGGGTCAGGAGGGAGATATCTGAAAGAAACCACTGGTACAAGCTAACTTTAGGGAGCATCTCTGGGAGGAGAGCAGGGTCAGAACCATTGCGTCTATTCCATCAAAGTTTGTTTGTAGCCTGTTGCCTGGTACGCCTGATATTTCTAGTCCCCATCTCCAGCATTTCCTCCAGATTCTGGAAGAAAGAATAGAAGAATGCCAGTGGCTGGCATGTGAGCTCAGTATTTGTTGAATGAATTAATCAAATATATATGGAGTGTACTTGTGTAGCCTTATCTATGAATAAAGCCTCTACAGTTGGTCTGTAGGACATTTAGCTCAGGATTTAGTGCTAATGAAATAGGTTTGAATCCTAGAAGGTATGGAATAGAATGGACCTGGAGTCAGTACTTTGCAGATTATGGGATTACCTCTGATAGAAGACTTTTCTTACCTCGCATAGAAGATGGTGTTCATTCACATTGCATTCATTTGACCCATGTCTGGTAAGTATCACTCAAAAGACAGGTGACATTCACAAGAGTAACTAGAAAGGAAACCAAATCTCTCAGTAGAGCTGGTGTGAAATCACAAGTAGAGGTGTGGCATTACATTAATTTTTCTAGTAAAGATGATGGAAGGACCACTGAGTTGCATCTTCCATTGGTTGAACAAAATGAGAGGTCCATAGTAAAAAGAGATGTAAATGTTATCTATGCAAGCTGACTTTCATAGCTGTTTTGGGAGGTATGTGCTACGTGAAGCAGAGAGAGGGGAAAAAGCTCCTGCTGGAGGATTTCTTTTTCTTTCTTTCTTTCTTTCTTTTTTTTTCTTTCTGTTTTTATTTTATCTAGGTCCTAAGCCTATTAGATTGTGATGCCTACATTCAGTGTGATTCTTCTGCCTCAGTTTGCTGGCCTGTATGCAAATTGTATCTGGAAATACACTCAAAGACACACCTAAAATTGTGCTTTATTAATTTTCTAGTTGACTCACAACCTAATCTAGTTGAAAATAAAGACTATTCAATGCCACCACAAAATGAGAAAAAAACTTCTAGTGACTATGAGACTGCTTATTTTAATGGGTTAAAATTGGAGTAGAAGTGGCCCAAACTAAGATTCCAAGGCAGAGAGAGAAGAGTAGGTCAACAAAACAAATGTGTGTGTGTGTATGTGTGTGTGTGTGTGTGTGTGTGTGTGTGTGTGTGTGTGTGTGTAGGTTGTATATAAACCACCAGTTAATTATTTGGCTGTGGTAGAGGAGAGAACTACTCAAATGGCAAAGACGACTATCAGCTGCAAAGTCTGGATAAGTCAGATGGAGAGAGTCAGCTGAAAATGTCTTTGGATAATTTAGAACAAAATGAGCATATCTTGTTTGACTTTTCATTTTACTTGAGTCATTTACCATGGTTGAATATTATATGCATTCAATGGAATCTTATATTAGCAATGTGTTGGATGCATCAAAATTTCCACATGGGCCAATGGCTCATACATTAGGGCATTTATTGGGTGAGGGTCTGAAATATGTACCAAAAAATGCCTATTTCTTAGTTCACAGTTTTATCTTCTCCATCACTTTTGTTACAGAGCTAATGTTTTCTCAGATTTGTAATGCTTTCCTCATATATATAAATATATATAAATATAAATTAATGAAACTCTTTCCAGACACATGATTCCAGGAATTTTTATGCCTTTGTTATTAATCCTTTGATAAAATTTTCTAATTAAGTCAGTGTGAACTCAGCCAAAGAACAGAATAACTTCAGAATATCCTCATACGTTCCTTTCTGTGGTATAGTTTACCCTGAAAGCAATACAAAGAAATCAGTTTCAGCTGCTATTAGAGGGATTTAGGTTGGACTGAGAAAAGAACTCCCTGACTCCAAGAACAGGGGAATTTAAAATCCTCATCTCTAGAGAATTCTAGAAAAAAATCAAAACAACCATTCACATATGGAGTTGCCTCAGTGAAAATAATCAGGTCCAGGAAAATTCTCATTGCTTCACAAATTTTAATAACCTTCAATCTCAATTGTTATACTGTGCCATAACTTGGTTTAGAGAGTGTGAGCATTTTCACTGAATAGTGTGGAAGATTTGAGGTTATCTGTCCAAACCCTTTCCCCCAAATCCTCACCCACACTGAAATGGGCCCTGAAATTCATGTTGTCCCATGTGGTCCAGTTGTAGCTGCCCTAAAACCAAAAATGAGGGCTCAAGTAGGATGTCCACCCAATCCAACTATTTTCTCTCTCTTGGCAAATGGCATTGGGACAGAGCAAGCAAAACAGTCATAGTTAAGAGCAAGGACTCTGGAGCCTGGATGCCTGGATTTGAAACCCAAATCTACTACTTCTTTATCATATAAATTTGGAAAGTCACTTAAATTCTTGGCCTCAAGTTTTTAATCTGTAAAATGAAGATAACATTACAGGTTAGATGGTAAAATAAAGTAATAGAATATATTATCTCACAGTGTGAAATGTGATAAGACTCCAAGAGTTAGCTGATCTATGATCTTGGCTGGTCACTTAAATTAAAAGGCTTTAGATCTGGAAACTGGAGACCTTACTGCAGAGTGAGCATCTACAATGATGAACCTGAGTAAGGACAGAAAGCCAGTCTACAGAGCAAGATGAGAGAGGCAGATTGCAGTGCTAAGGTAAAGCAAAAGACCAGAAAGGAGAACAGGTAGAGCAGTTGCTGTTGTTGCTGGCTTTGCTTCCTGGTTCTGATTTTCCTTAAGACTCACTTCACTTTGGCCTGTTAAAGTCCATGAGATACCCTTTAGGAGAAATGCTGCCTTATTGGTTTACACTAGTTTTGGTGAGTTCCACTACTTGGAGTTAAGGCTCCTTGGCTAGGAGGACTACATATACCCTCTCTTCTCCTTGAACACAAATTTCAAAGCAACCAGAACAAAGACAGAACTCCAAAGAAAAGGCATTGTAAATATGTGAGAAGATATGAACAGCTTTTTTGAAGCAAACAAAGGACATTAAGGTAGTCATTGTTGATTTCTTATTGTCTGATTTGAAGGCCTGTGAGGCTTTCACTCTTTTGTTTTATCTGGTTTTATATTATTTTGTTTTGTTTGAGTTTACTGTATGTAAATATATGAACAACCATTTTGAAGAAAACAAAAGACACTAGGGTAGCCATTATTAATCTCCTACTGTTATGTTTTGAAGACCTGTATTGCTTGTAGTGCTCTGTTCTGAAATGCTTTGTTGTGTTTAACTCTGTTTTGTTTTGTTCTCTTTAAAATAAAAAAAGGCATTGTATCATTTATTTCCTTTAGGTCCTCTTTCTCCTCTTTCTTGAAGCCAGAGATATTATTTTTACTTATTTTCCTCTTTTCAAAGAATATTTATACTCTCCATAAACAACTTCTAAATGAATGGACATCTTCAACAGCAGAAACTCATGATTCTACTACATAAACATCTCTTTAGAGTTGGATAAACCAGATTTCCTATCTCCTAATTCAGCTGTATTCAGCAATCCAAGAAATAGTGCCCTTTTCCCCAGTCTCTGATGCTGTGAGTGCCCAGGCAGCCGTGGGATACAAAACTCACACATTTTTCGGTATTTTCCGCTGTCAAATCCAAGTCTACACTCTCAACCTGCTAAACTCTTGGACTTCGGTCATGAAAAATGACACACATTACCATGCCTCCTAACACATCTTCTAAAGCCTTTCCAAATAACCAGCCAGTGGGTAGGTCTGCCAGCTTCACCACAGACACCATCATTTTTTTCCTTTCCCTGTCTGGCTCTGAGTTTTGGAACTGAGATGAAATTTAGTCTTCCTAAACAAAGACCGTTTACTAGGCAACTTAGGGCCAGTAATTAGCTCACACACCAGAAGGTGACAGAGAGCTGTTTGCAAATCACTTCCAAGTTTAGACTTTTTTTTTCTTCTAGAAATTCACCCTTTTCTCTAAGTGCCTAGAATCATTTACCACTGAGTGAAGGAACTACACTTATTATAAGAAAAAAACATTTACAACCTCTTTCAAGGATGGTCAGACAACCTTATAAATCATGTTCTCCACACTGGTGAGTTTGGGATGGGAAGGTCATGTGTTGACATATTTAGAAGCCATCAGGGTTCTGTGGTTTCTCAGCTAGAAGGGAAATTCAAGCTTGTTGAAGTTGGAGCTTACTTGCATTTTTATTTATTGAATTAATGAAATCTTGGCAATAAGTCATGTATTACTGTAGACAAGATACTATTTTTTTTCTTTGCCCCTACCTATCTCATCTCCCTCTGTGCTTCTCCTCCTGGAAAGCGAGACTGAATCTTAATAAAATCAGGATGAAAGAATCAATACTCAGAGATGTGGCTTCCATTAAAATTGACACTTAGGTGTTAGAAGAAAAAAGAAGCAGCATGAAAGTAAATATTTTGAAGGTGTTTGAAGGTTGCTGGATTGTAAGTGTTTGTACATTTACCAATCTTTATATCAGACTATCTGGTAACTATCAGGTTCAAACACCATGGTTTACCAGAATGCTGTTAGCTTAGCTCATGATACTTCCTCGTTTTTGATGAAGACTTACCATCACACTCTGTGTGTGTGTGTGTGCGTGCCTGTGTCTGCTAGTGACTTAACGACAATGAAATAATTATCATGATTTAGGGTAAAGGGTTCAGCACCAACTATAAACTCAAATCACCTGGTAGATTCTGACAGCACCTGGGTATCTGTACTTCTCAAAGCACTTCCTGGTGTATCAGTTATGGTCCCATCCAGAAACCAATGGCACAGTCATATAGGCTGGTCTGAAGAAAGTTTAATAAGGGGACTTTTTACAAAAGTAGCCAGGAGATGGAGGGAGACTGGAAGGGATAGGACAGTGCCCTACCTGGAGCTAGGAACAATTAGGGTGCTATTGTTACCCTCAATTTGCAAAAAGGAAAAGATGATAATTAGAACCCAGAGTAAGGAAAAGCCATATAACTGCCACTGTAGGGATGCAACCAGCTCCTCATAATATGACCTTCTCTACCATCTTATCTCCCGCTCCTCGTGATAGAACCTACTATGATAGAACCTACTAGAAACTGTAAGTGGTGGAGCTTTCTGATGCAGTCCATACAGATCAGTCTTCTTGTCTTCCTCTTAGGACAACACAGAGTGGAAAAGGGTGGAAAGTGAATCTGAGAGATAAATAGATGTCCAGCCCATCAAGAGATTCTCCTTCAACTAGATTTTAGTCTGCTGTGAAATTAGCAATGCTGTGGAAATCAGAAGTCTCAAATTCTAATCAAGCTCTACATGATCTTAGGCAATATGTTCCACTTGGCTGAGTCTGTTTTCTCAAATAAAATATAATGCATTGGACTAGCTCAGTGTTCTTATAAATTTCAGGGACCCTGTGTGGTGGGGAGACAGAGCAACTGGTGGGCTCTAGCCTTATATCCATTGCAGTCTACACTATGTAGTTTATGTGCTAAATTTCTTTGTAGGGTATCAAATTTTTCCTTTAGGTTTACTGCATGGATTTTTAAAACATTCAGTATTTCTACTAGCGTGTTATCCATGACAAAGAAAGAACATGCATGTATGTGCACATACGCATACATGAGTATATGTGTATATACTTCTAACTAATTTAAAAGCAGTAATATGGTGTGTGCTTGTATACTCTTATAGGTTCATACTCATTAAAATTTATACTTTTAAAATCACCAGGTACCAAGTATGCCAGAAATACAAAAACATGACATTTACCCAGAGGAATATCGATCAATAGAAACAGACCCAAAATTAGGGAGATGCTAGAACCCAAAAGTCTTTAAATGGGTATGATTAAAGGAGGTATGGAAAATTCACAGATACAAGAAGATCAAAACTATTCTTTGTGCCTCACAATAATATTTCTGATAACCAGTGACAAACAGAAAATCTTGAAAACAGGTAGAAATAAAAGACATGTTATGTATGGAGAGGAACAAAGAAAAGAATAATAACTAACATATGAAGAGCAAAGAAGTCACAGGACAAAGGAAAGTCTTCATAAAAGAAAAGAAACTGTCAACTCACAATCCTTTACCAGTAAAAACATCTCTCATATTCTAAGAAAAACCATTTAGACAGCAACTGATAATGTTTGTTTTTAGCAGACCTGCACTGTAAGAATAGTTGAAGGGAGCTCTTCAGGAAAAAGGAAAATGGCATCAGACAGAAATTTGAATTTACACAAAGGAATAAAAGCTTCAGAAAAGTTAAGTATGTCATTTAATGTAATTTAAAAAAATTTTAAAATTCACTGAAGGACAATAGACTGACTAAAGGAAAATTAACAAGCATGATTTGAGGGTTTATAATAGGTGTATAGGAAAAATGTATTAAAACAGTATAAATGAGAGTAAGAAGAGTAACTGTACTATATAATATTCTTCCTTTATGCTTGAAATATAATATTATTTAAAGGCATAAAAAGTTATAAGTTATGATATATATATATGTTATGGTTTATATCTATTGTCTCCCCAAAGCCTCCTGTGCTGGGGGTGGGGATGGGAGGAGTGGTGTGAAAGGTGATTGGATGATGGAGGTACTACAGCTATCTATGTCTTGGGATGTGTGGCTGGAAGAGGCAGGTCAGTGGGGGTGGGAAATGGAAGGCCTTGTCTCCCTACCTGGCTCTTCTCTTGGCCCTCTTTTTCTTGTCTGCTGTGAGGTGAGCAGCTTTCCTCATCGAGGCCCCTCCATCATGCCATACTATGCTGGAACCAGCCAACTACAGGCTGAAAATGTGAGCCAAAATAAATCTCTATTCCTTTAAGATATGCATATTGGATATTGTGCCTCTCCAAGAAGAGAGTGACTAAGACAGTATCTATTGTAACACCTGACCAAAGCAAAATTAATAAGCATGATTTAACCAATAAAACAAAGAAGAATAAGCAGTCAATGTTATAAATAAAATTATGGTAATTAGTAGAGACAAAATTAAATAATTACAAAGCTTGATTAATCCAAAAGAATTTAAGAAAGTATGACAAAGCAAGATATTGCTACAAACAGAGAATAATGATGATAAATTCTGGTACAGCATATCAGTATCTACTTTAAATATAAATGATCTAAATACATCAGATAATAGGCTGTGGTTCTTTGGATAAAGACAAGGAACACCAGCACATTGCTACAAAACTCTATTTACTTATTTATTTAACATACTGAAATATTTATAATTTGTTGTCAGTTGATGGGATTACACGTAAATTTTTTCTTTTTTGCACTTTGCTATGTTTTGCATTATCTACATGTATAAGATTTTTATACTCAGAAAACTTTAAAAGCTTGAACCAAGGACATATAATATTTTTGAAAATTGTTATGACTGTTAAATACTAATATTGTTCACTTCTTTGGAAAGGAAATAGTCCAATAAATATAAAGTTACAGTGAAAGTGTGGTAATTTAAAAAGAAAACACAGTATTTACTAAGTGGCTTCTGTATGGCAAACATTGTGGAAGGTAGTCTTGTTATCTCATTACATGTTTGGGTTTTTCTTCCCAAAGCTGACTTTAAATGCAGAAGTAAAGGTTGAGATAATTGAAAGTGAAAAAAGATATATCTTTCAAAAACCAAACATAAGAAATTATCATGGCTAAATTAATGAGACAAGTTAGGCTTTGGAAGAGGTAATATTACCCAGAATGAAGAGGAGCATTTCATAATGATACAGGAATTAACCAGTAAAAAACATGTTAAATAGTCTAAATGTGATTGCATGTAGTAATAGCACTTTAAATCACACAGAACAAAATAGAATTCAAAAGAGAAATAGAGAATTTTTCATTGCAGTTGGAGATTGCAGACTTTCAGTTACTAATAAAATCAGTGAACAGAAAACCAGTAAGGATACAGAAGGTGTGAGCAGCATCACCAATCAACAACATCACCAATCAACTTGTATAATTGATATTTATAGAATAATTTATACAGCAACAGCAGAATACAGATTCATTTCAAGTGCACTTGGAACATTCACCAAGGCAATCCACATTGTGAGTCATTAACAAGTCTCAGTACATTTAAGGAAATTAAATAATTATAAAATATATATTGTGACCACACAGACATTAATAACAGAATGATATGTGTAAAAATAATTCATGTCAAAATTAGGCGACATAATTCTAAATGGATTTTGGATCAAAGAAAAATAAATTTAGAAATGACTTATTGAATAAAAATGAAAATAGCAAATTTTGTGAGATGCAGTTAAAGCAGCGTCTAGAGCAAAATCAATAGCATTAAATACTTATGAATTAGAAAAATATGACCTCAAATCAGAGAACTAATTTTTGTGTTTCAGAATCTAGAAAAATAAAAGCAAATTAAACCCAAAGCGGATTTAAGAAAGTAAAGAATAAGATAAAGAGAAACAACAAATGAAATTTGAAAAACAAATAAAAAAATACATACAATTAAACATTTTTTGAAAATATTAATGGAATAAATTAATCCTTGGTCTGATTGACCAATAAAAATGACAAAATCGGTCAATATTATAAATGAGAAATACCATTATTATACACTTCACACCCAGTAATAGAATAAGAAGGGATTATTCCAAAATATTGCTAGGCAGCCCTGTTCTTTGGCTTTAGGAGAAAGTTATGAGCTAATTCCTTAAAATATTCATTGTAATGAATTAATTTTTTTCCTAGGCATCTAGGATAGCACTGATTAAGTACCACCTTGAAACAATAAGAAAATAGTCACTTAAAACATTTTCTGTTCTCAGGACTTCACATAAGGAACCCCAGTAGCAAAATTAGATAAGGCGTTGATGGAGTGTTGTGTGTATATTTTCAATGTCTGCATGCTTTCTGTGCATATGTGTTTGTGTGTGTGTGTGTGTGTGTGTGTGCATTCTTATAGGTGTCATGATGGAATAAAATTGACCTTGATATAAACTAGATACACCCAAATAATGAATTGCAATTTAGCAGCATAAGCGTCACAAGCTACAGTGTCCTTATGATTTTTTATGAGGGAAATTTGCTTTTACCCAAGGATCAAACCTTTTATTCTCACATTGCAGGATCATGACTCAAAGTTGTTCTCTTAGACCCCGAATGAGTGAATGATGTTCCATCACTAACAGAGCTGTGTTTGTTTGGTTTGTGTGTGGGAGGGGCAGTACTTTAGTGTGCAGATAAATTTGGAAACTGCCAGGCTCAACTAATTTCGTAATTCCATGACATCTCAGTGCCTATTGCATGCTAGATTCATTTTTGCTATGATTGGTCTTTAACAACATTTTCTAGATTTTTTACCCTTAAAACTCTTTTGTGAAAAGATACCTCACTGGACAAATGCTCCAGAGACAAAGAATGAAAACCAATACACCAAAGTGAACCATTTCTGGAGAGTGTGAATTTTTTAGTAGGGGTTAGAATCTTGTACCAAATCTCAGGGTCCAACTTAGGAAAATGGTCTTGACCAATAGAGGTCACACTGGCTAAAATCCCACTGTAGGTAAAATTGACCCTCTGTTGTCACTAAGAATACACATTACCGCCTTTTAAGGGATGGTTTATTCCCTCCACCATCCACCATCTAGAATCTACTTTTTAGATTACCTTTGTGATTAAATTCTAGTGGATAATTCTGAGCTCACCTGCTGCTCTGAATCAGCCCTTGACCCTATTTTCCCTAAATGTATAGCAGAAGACATTCTACCAATGCCTACCCCAAGAAGTAACTCCCACCCAAGGACCAAAGCTTTCTCTTAGAGAATGCTTGCTTCAACCATTGTTTCACTGCAAATGTAACTGGTAATCCTGACTTTATTGTATTACCTCAAAACCAATGAAAAAATAAAGAACGAAAATAACAATGACAAAATAAATGAAGCGGCTGTGAATACATGAGCACTTCTATAAGCAAATCAAACAAACCCTTTAAATAAACCCTTATAAATGAAAAAGCATTACTATTTTTCTAAATACTGTCTTGGTTTTTTTATTTTTATTTATTTATTTATTTATTTATTTATTTGTGGCACTGGGGATTGAACTCACGACCTTGTGCTTGCCGGGCAGGCACTTAGACCGCTGAGCTAGATCCCCAGCCCTCTGTCTTGGTTTTTAAAAAAGTGACAAGTGTATCTCCAGGTCAAAATAAATAGAAAAATTTTACCTTCGCATCTTAAGTGGGAATCTAAAACTTCAATGATTTTAGCATTTTATTCATAATGAGATGCTCATAGTTGCTTAATCTGTTGACTAAAGCTTCATATGTGAAATTATTTTACCATATATTGTCATATTTGTATAGATCTGTGAGCACTGAGGCTCAAGAAGCAAAGGACACCAATAAACCAGTGGCATTAAAAAATAAAAAAAAAATCCAACCCTCCGCCTACCCCAAACTCTGAAAGAGATATTAAAAGAGGCCTTTGATGAACAATTGGGGACCTGACCAAGAGGCCCAATTTCAGTTTCAACAAGTCATCAAATACTATATGAGTCAATTACATAAACATTGGAATTTCCCAACATCTGATTCCAATAGCAGCAGAGCAGCCCAGGTTCACAATGGAGATTTCTCAATAGGCAATGCCGTTTTCCAGGTAATTAAAACTGTTTGTATAGGAGAGTAGATTTATCTTCTGAAACCATTTTAGCACTAGTGCTCTCCTGAGTGGTATCAGTTGACACACTGCATAATCTAGAACAGACTAATTGCCGCATGATTTCTAATTTTTCTGCAGCCATGTAAATGAGCTGAAGTCTGCGCAGGTGGAGCCCATTAGAGTGAATGATTTCCCTCTCATGTTGTTATCTTCATCTGCCGTTGTCTTATCAACTCCAAGTAGGAAATCCGCTGTCATGAAAAGCAGGCGAGGGAACAATGTCTGGCTGAAAAGTCTTGTTTCATTATTTTTTAATTCATACAGTCCTACCTGCTTAATGCAGTTTTCTGATTAGCATGCTAGGCAGCCAGTAATGCAGTTTTATTCAAATAAGGAGGCAGGGCTTTAATTTAAACTAAGAAATCATCTCCATTTTTTATCAGGGAACAAGGATTCATGATTCAATAATACATGAATTTAATAATGCATAGTGGTAGACTTCATAGGTACTAAATAGCTATAGTGGAGTGGCTTAGTATGCTCTGTGGGTCGTTGTTTGAAACTCCCAGTCTGGTTTATCCGTATCTCTCCCTTCATCTCTTCCATGATTTCCATCCAGCAGAAGAGTTGTACCTTTTGCCATGTTTTTCTGATGCTGCCAAGAGCCCAACTCACAGGCTGCATCTTCACTTTATGACCGTGTTTAATAGCTGTTAAGCTGCTGGACTTTAGCCTTTGTAAGAATTCCCAAATGGGGCCCAAGGGAAATTTGAAAGGCCTGGGAGGGGGAGAATGGAGAAAGGAAAGTAAGGAACTTCATTCCCCACCACTAATTGCTTTTTCTACTGAAGTATCTA
>RJWT010027329.1:0-15547 GCA_004365215.1 Cuniculus paca | reverse complement strand
TATAAGAAAAAATTACATTAAACTGGGAATGCATTTAAATTTCAGATAACATTTTATTACCCTGAAATGTAAAAACTATTACAGATTTTATTCTTATTCTTTTAGAGTGGACACAATTTGAGTGTTCATATCTTGTAAATATTATCTGAGATTTACTGGTTACTAATTCAAATATTAATAACTTGGGAAGATAAGCACAAAGAAATTGGCCAATAAGACACTTTTTATACATTTCCTGGAAAGTGTCATCTTCACTAAAATTTTGCCAGAGCATAGACAACTGCCAGTCCTAATACCTCCTCCTGCCTTTTTGGAACTCTCTCCCTTCCAAATTCCTTACCTTAAATGTATATTAACAGGACCTATTAGTTATTGTCATTTTTCCCCTTCAGTAAAAGCAAACAGACCTTGAGCTAAGATGGTGACTGCAAAGTATTGTTTGGCCAACAGCTGAGTACTTTGGCATCAAATCCTTAACCTTTGCCATCTCTGAGACTCTTCCTCCTTCTATGAGAGTATTAACCTCCACCCCATTTGCTACGTCAGCCTTCCCTCAGCTCACCTCGACGCACGGCAGTCTTGTAGAAGTACTTCTGCTTCGCAAGTAGAATTCCACCTGACTTTTCTTTCCCTCGAGTCTTACTTTCACTGAAGACACAAATCAGATAGAGAAGAAAAGAATCTGAGACTTTTCTTTTATAGATATAAATTTTGCCTTATGAAAAATTGTTTTAATTTTGACCTTAAAGTACGAAGCCCAGATATTATTAGCATAATTAAACTATAATAATATACTAAAGAGAAAATGTCTTCAGCAAGGTGTGCGATTGTTATTTCACTATAGCTACAGAGACAACTGCCTAAATGATACCCAACAGTCTGTGTGTGTTTGTCTGCAGTGGTCAGATTTTGAACGTGTGTCTCCAGCATCAGTGCAGTGGGGCCAAGGACCCAAAAGATGTTAGTGAAAATGTGACAGGTTTTTAAAGAGTACTGGGATAAGTCAGTACTGCAGGAGTACAATTTTCATTTGTTTTTGCATATATTCCTGTCCTACTATTATTCCTCTCCCATTAAGAACAAAATACCCCATGCTGAACACTTAAACCAAGCGAGGTCTAACTGGGCCCACGGCAACAGGGTCCACTGACCCCTAGACTGGAAGCTCGTGGCCAAAGGGTGCAGCAGAGCAAACTGCTTAGTCCACGGGGACTGGAAGAGAAATGGGCTAGGACCAGACACAGGCTGCAAGGAGCCGTCCCCAGGCCCTGCCCAGACTTCGCCAGCTCTCTTAAGAACCTGCTAGGCATCTCTCTTTAATCCATTCCAGGTGACGATCACCATTAACACTTGTACCCTCTAGCCATTCACAGGAAGAGACCCCCCCACGCATCACAGCCTGGAAGGTGTGCAGCTCACACTGAGGTCACTGTGGTGTGGCTTTGGTTCACGGTCAGGTGCCCACTCTTCTGCAATGTGACTGTCTGGACTACTGTTCCGGAATACTGTGCACTGGGGAGGTTTTCCAGGAAACATTCATTTCTCAGGTAGGAGGCTAGGAAGACCATGCAGCTAGCAGTTCTGGGGCCTGGCAAGAACCCTTTTCCTGGCTGATGAGCATCCTGCCAGCTCCTCACAGGAGAGGGAGGGACAGAGCCCCTTTCTTGTGTCTTTTTGTGTAACAACACTGATTCCTTTCATGACAGAGCTACCTTCAAGACCCAGCTGTCTCCTAAAGGCTCTACCCGCAAATTCTATCTCACTGGGGATTGGGCATCAGCAGCCTGATTTTGAGGGGCGGTGCTGAAAACATTCAGTTCATCACATACACTGTTATAGCATGGTATTATGCCATTATTATGAAGTATGTGGTTACTGTGTCTTCACACAAGAAAATGTAGTGGCACACATTTGAAGAATTTGACTCTCACATCAGAAGTCTAAGGAAGCTTGAGCACTAAATTCCTCAATGATTTTGTGCATTTCCCTTCCTGAGTTTTGCTGATTCTTTTCACCCTGGGTCTTGCTTATGTCCCGTCAGGACCACTCTCTCTCCCTGGTCCACCTGTCGGTCTCAGCACTGCCCCCAGCTCTCACTTCCTGTAAACATCACTGACAAATAACCTTTCTGATATATAGGTCTGTTCATATTATTTTGTATAAGCTTTTGAAGCATAATTTATCTAAGCAGCATGTCCAGGTATTTGATGCTATGGAAACCAAACATACACCTTTAAACTATGACTAGAATAAAGGTGCTAACGGCTCAGTCACTCTGGAAAGCACTGCATGCTTTATGTCAATGCATTCTTTCCCACACCTTGGCCTCAGGTAAGATTTCCATCACAATGGTAAGATTTCTCATACAAAAGAGATTGTACCATATGTAGTTTCCGGGTCTGGCATCCTTTGGTCACAAATATTTGGAGGCACGTGGATGTCATGGCATCATTTGGCTGTTCTCTTCCCCAATGTCCTGGTTTATGGTTCTGTTTACAGGTTTACGTGCATTTAAATCATTTCAGTTAGAGGCTGAAATAAAGCACCTAGGAACACTTGTTAATGTTATTGATGCCACACGTTTTCCTTTCATTTGCAGTGTACCATGCTATCCTTGGCTTTGGCGGCAAGGCCAATGTATCTTTCTTTCTTGAGGGCAGTTCAGATAGCTCACCTGCTGATCAACATTGGGTACATATTTTTAATTTTTGACAGTCTAGTGAATGTAAAATGGTGTCTCACCTGGGTTTAATATCAAACTCTTTTCTTGCGGTCAATGTTTCTTTGTGATCTTTTGTCTCCACTTGTGTATATCTTACTTTGAGAGCTGTTTGTTCAAGATTTTTGCCCACTTTTTAAAAATCACTTATTATGAATTTATAAACAGTTTGCATGTATCCTAGACAGAAAACCCTGTCAAATATGCACTTTGCACCTAGTTGCCTGTCAACATGACTCTTCTCAAAAGGAAATTCTTCAATTTGCCACAGCGTCCAGCTCAGCAACTCACCACGGCCGGCGCTTTCTGTGCCCTCTCCAAAGAATGCTATATCCCTGCTATAAACCCTAGATGAAGTTATTATTCTTGATTTACATCATACTTTGTCTTTCATGCCATTTTGCTAAGCATTCACCTGGGTTTTTATGCGCCGAGTTATTACCACCTTTTGCTTCCTCCTCCAGAGTTTGGGCTTCCTGGCTTCCTCCTCCTCCTTCTGAAGAACATCCACCAGCCCTTCTTGCAGTGCAAGCTCCTGTAGCACATATCTCAGTCCTAATTTTTCTAAAAATGCCTTCATTTAAACACGCTTTTAGAACTAATTCTTTTACTATACATACAGTTCACATTTGGCTGATGTTTTCGGCACTGTGAAATACCTCAGTGTTCGCCTGTAGCGTTTCCAGGGTGCTCAGTGTTCAGCAGGGTCAAGGCTGCTGCTTCCTTTGATTTCCGCTCTTCAGGCCTTGGTGCTTGGCTCTCCGTGAGTGCGAGGAGCCTTCGACGGCAGTTACGGAGCAGAACACCGTGCCTTGAAGGCATGAAGCAGGCAAGAGTTTCTCCAGATGCAGGGTTCTACTTCCGCCTGGAGAACCAAACCTTTCCCAGAAGCCCTTGCAGCAGATTTCCACTTATAACTTTCAGGGTAGCAGAGCTTTTTCGTCACCACAGGCTGGATATAAATTGGGAAAACTGATTATTTGAATTTCCATGCCCTACTGTAGGACACAATAAAAGAAAACGTTTTCTGTATGGATGTGAAGCCAACCAGCAGTAAGATTTTCCTCAACAGGAAGAGCAGAAATAATCTCAAGGGTTATGCCACAGCTCAGGTGGGAATTTAATGGGTTTAAGATGTCAATAGTGGCTCTCATGTGCCAATCTAGTCATTGTACGCATCAAGAACACAGTCATCACATTAGAGGTGCATATCTGTTTTCCTCCACTCTAGAGTTTGCACTTTTAAGTTTTACTTTTATTAGTACATACTCATAGTACGTAACGATTACAGTGGTTGAGGAAGCTGGTACAAGTACATAACGTCTTAATTCTTTTTTAAATCTTACTTGCTCCTCATGTTTTCTAGCCACTCTCAACTGACTAAACCCACTTTTCCTTCTGCCACAGTCCTTGATTCTTTAATATTTTTGTGTCTCATGGACTCCAGTCACTGCGTTTTCTCTCAAATATCTTTCATGTTCCTCTCAGACCATGGACACAATGCTCTCCCTGAAGAGTAGCATGGGGAACCTCAGCAAGAGCGGGCGAGGAGAGGAGCTTCAGGCCCCGTGCAGGACGGACGCCCAAGTGCCTGGGCTGGCAGAGCCTGCGCGCCTGCTTGTCCACAGCTGCCCTGAGGATCAGAGGAGCTGCCCACAGGTCATACAGCCACACGGAGCGAAGTCCTGCACCCGTGAGCAGCTCTGGCTCCTTTCTCCAAACAGCATTTGAATACAGGGCAAAATTCTCCACAGAGCAAAGGCCTTGCCTGACTTTGCCACACTATTTTTCTAGCTCTATTTCCAGTCATTCGTTTTAGCACACAGTATATGTCATCAATGTGAGATGTGGAAAGTCCCTAGAAGAGCTTTCCCTTTTCCTTTTAATCTGTGGTTTCAGTGCTGATGTTCACAGTCCCCGCGTGGAGTCAGCGCGTGCTCGTGCGCATCTTCATTCCTTTTTCATCTGTTTACCTCCCTCCCTTCCCCTCCGTCTCTTGAACCACTTCTTTTCATTTGCTTTTGTACACGTTTATAGTAGATAGCTGTTATCTTACACTTGAAATGCAATTTATAATCTCTCTGTACACAAAATCCTGTTTTTTTTAAAAAAAAAGCCTTCGCTCTCTTAATCTGTTTGTGATTTTACTGAAGGTCGTTTTTGAAAATTGCTCGTCAGCACCACACATTTGAGTGTGTGTCATCACCTTATTTGTTAGATAGTGTTTGATTCTGAGGTCTTTGAGGCCTGCAAGTTTGTTTTATATATGTTATCATTAAAGAATCCCATACATAATATACACTTACATACTTCTAAGTCTGACAAATGAGTTTTATTAATAAATAACTCATAGCACAATATTAATACCTTATGCAACCTATATTCGAAGTGTGTGTGGCTCATCAACTTGGAAAGTTTCAGACTTTCTGAAAGCTGAACTCATGTGAAAACTAACACTTGCATATGCTTCTGACAATGTGCAATGGTGTTCAGGGGAACTTGCTTTCATCCTAGTAAAGAGTAATGAGACCCTCAGACGCCTTAGCCCACTGTCACCAAGACTGTTGGTCAGGTAGGAGGGCGAGGTCACAATCTGCACAACCCAATCTGTGTTGTGGAGAGCACTGGCAAGCTGAGCACCTTTTATCCCAAGTTCTCGTGACGAGAGTGTTTCAGACTTGGGGTCTCGTTCAGATCTTGGGATGCTCGCATGGGCCCACTGAGGGATCTCAGGAAGGGACCCAGTTATACTCATGAAATTCGTTTATGTTTTGTATATACCTAATGCACACAGTGCCAAACCACTTTATGTAGTCTTCTAGTGCAATCCCTCACGTGGGGTCAGGGTGGGGTTTTCCACTTGGACATTTTGTCAGTTCTGAGAAGGTTTTGAATTTTGCAGTGTTTTAGACTTTTTCAGTGAGGGAGCCCAAGCCTGTGGCAGCTGAGTGTGAATGAGATTGACCGCCAGAGGCTCACCAGCACCCGCTGTGATCCTGCCAGTACTCTGTGCCATGACTTGGAGGATGCTTTCATGGTCCAAATATAAGGAAAGATACATTATGGTGCATATATAAGACTAGGATACCTCATTACAGGTTTTAAAAAGGCATAGTAATTATTAACAAAGCATATTATTGCTTATCATTCATAGATATCAGATACTCCTCAGGGTCTTCAAAGTAAACAAAATGACACAAGGACTTTGTAGCAAACCTAATGGTGACTCATATGTGAGGGTAACAGAGAAGGGCTTGTGGACCTGCAGTGACTCGGGCGTGCACTGTCCACGCGCTGCCCATAAGGGTTTGTGTAACACGTGACCTGTGCATGCACTTCAGCAACCTTGAGATGGTGATGAAACCACAGCAAAAGGAATGTGTGATTGTCAGCAGAGTACTGTGCAGGGCTTCATAAATTGCCATGCAGATATCGGCAGCTTTAACATTTTCAAAGCGACCTGCATGGAAAGAGATGACAGGACAAAAAGAGATTGTGAAGTATTTTTTAAAGTAAGAAAATATAAAAAATATTTGTTAGTAAACTCTAGTAGAAATGTAAGGTAAACTTTCAGACAAAGTTTACCTGCAAATAGAAATGACACGAACAAGTCAAAGTAGGTAGAGCAGGAACAGAAAGAAGACTTAGAAAATAGATGAACATTATTGTCTTGGTCACTTTTCTCTCGTTGCTGGGACAAAACACCTGACACCCTAAGTGAAGCAAGGAAAGGTTTATTAAGCTTGCAGTTTCTGGAAATTTCGGTCCATAATCAGCTGACTCCAAGGCAGGGTGGCATGGCACTGGGGCAACACTTCAAGACAGCAGCCAGAGCAGGAAAGAAGGGAAAAAATACCTCTTCTCCTTCCTTGTATTGTACACAGGCCACCTCCCTCCCTTCAGGGAGAGTGAAGCACTCACAAAATCTCCTTGCCCTGTTTTGTACAAGATGAGGATATTTACAAAGTAAGAACCCTGGCTCCTTGCTGAGTCTCTCAGTTAAACTTCTAAACTGCTCAAGTTGACACAATGTATCAACTATAACAATTATATTCCACCAGTACCCACAGAGGCAATTGAGGAGACCATCTAATAGTTGATTAAATGTATTCCATAGCATCATAGATCTAAAAAGAAAGACAAAATAAGACAGAAACCTTGCAAACAGTGATGAGAAACTCAAATCAAGTAAAACAAGCATATGACATAATAAAAAAGACAAAGCTACAAGACAGAAAATAGAATGGAACAGACCCTTGATATTATTCTATATTAATTCACTAATTTAGAGGAGAATCATGTGGACCCCAAGGCAAAACAGGCAACGCCCAAGGAGAACTGTCAAATTCAATATATTTGTAAACTTTGGAGCAGAGTCATCAATCTATAACAAAACAAGAGAACAAGCTTCTGCCCATAGTAATAGTTTAGTGAGATGATATCTAAGTTATTTATCTGCTGTGTCTGCATTTTGAAGCCAGTTCTAGATATACATATCTTTTCAAATACCCGTGGAATATTTTAAAAGAAAGAAAAAACAATATAGTTACAAAAAAAAGAATAGTACAGAAAAGATGACATACAAAACTTAAGTTCATATTGTAAAGAAGAACTGACAAGTAATAAATTGCCTATTTGAGAGAAAAAATTAACATTTAAGCTTTTACTAAAGTGAAAATCAAAATCAAGCTTCATAATTCGCCAAGTGATTGCAACGAAGAAACCAAAGTACAGATCTTTCAACTAAAACACTTCCCAGAGAAAGATTGTAGCAAACAGTAACTGATTTTAAAAAAGAAATAAATGTGTTAACACAAAAATAAAAATAATATTTGAGCAATGAAGTAAGTTATAAAATTATTTTAAAACAAACAGGGAATTTGGAATTGATGTAATACAATAAAAATTACAAGTAGAAATTGAATAATTCCAAAATGAAAAATTATTGATGTAAGGACCTACCTAGTCAAAAGTTTCTTACTTATATTAAATATTAAAATACATTACAGAAATCTATGTTAAATCAAGATAAAAAGATGATAATATGATTATGTAAAGTAAGAAAAAATAAATTTAAAACTGCACCAGATATTTAAGAAAGTACAGAGTTCAGATCTTTGTTAAATTCCATGATATAAATTTATAGAACTGGATAAAATGGACAATTTTAAATAAAATATAAAGTAATAAATTTGAGAATGTGCAAAATTCTAAAAAAGACTATATTCAAAATTAACTTAGAATCTAAGATATTTTCCCCTCCCAAAGTCAACAGACCTGTATTTTTCCACAGTGATCTAACTGAGGATTTTAAATGAAAAACTTATTCTATGACATTTAGCATTATTCAATACTGAGAAAATAAAACAAATCATCCAGGCATTTTGTTGAAACAAGCATACTCTATATCAAAGTGTAATAGTGGTTGTAAATACAAAAATGTATCTACAGATGAATCTCACTGATAAACATCCACGAAGAAATCCTAAATGCAATATTAACAAAAATAATTCAGCAGCACACTAAACCAATAACCAAATTCAATGATGCATGACAGATAACTCTAAAAGTACACAGATACCAGAATATGACGCTGTCAATCATATATTCACTCATTATGATTAATAGATCTGCACGAATTCTGAGATGATGTTTAATAGCATTCAACTGAACTTTTTTTTCCTCAAAGCAACTTTATTAAAATACCTGTCACTTACCACCTCAAAAAAATCTCTCCTTTCCTCTGGAGTCTGCACTTCACCTTGTAGCATTTACTCATGTGTTTAACAACTTTTTTTTTAATTTAAAAGAAAAAAAACACATAAAAGAAAAACAAAAAGCAAAAGAGACAAACAACAACAAAAAAACCCTAAAACAATAACAATATAGGCTTTCAAAACAATAGGAATTTAACAATGGTTGTTACATTGCATATTGTTATCTTCAAAAGAGTTGCTGAGATTACCAGATATATACATGCAAAATTGATCTAATCATGTGAGTATTAACTGTTCTTTTCCAATAACTAATAGAATTAGTAGTATAGTCTGAACTTTTGATTAAAACTTTCAATAATTAGAAATGAGTGGAGATTTCTTTTATCTGATAAAATGCATCTACCTTATCCCAAATGTCAGCGTGTGGTTAATGAAAAAAATCTATCAAACAATTGTTATCTAAATAACAAAGAAAAATTAACAATAATGTTTAACAACACTAGACAATAAAAGCAAAATGGAAACAAAAACAAAATTATAGAATTACACCAAGAAGAGACAAATATTTTTATTTGAAGAATACATAATTCTTTTACCTGTAAAATTCAAAAGTAGGAGTTTACAGCACTCAAATTAAAAATCAGTCAACAAATAAAATGAAAGAAAATACCTTAAATGATAGAAACAACAGATTAAATATACTTGTTAAAAATTTATAAGTAGTC
Source organism: Cuniculus paca (assembly GCA_004365215.1). Lineage (NCBI taxonomy): Eukaryota > Metazoa > Chordata > Mammalia > Rodentia > Cuniculidae > Cuniculus > Cuniculus paca. The sequence goes on along the minus strand of RJWT010027329.1, from coordinate 6,386 downwards.
AAGATATACTATGTAAAATAAATCTCAAAGTGTTATAAAAACACCTCAATAAATGAAAAACATCATGTTCTTAATTAGAAATACTCTGCAGTATAAAAATAGTGACTCTCATTAAATTGTTATATCAAGAAACCAAACTACTCAATAGACAACAAATAACTATTAAAAATGGGCAAAAGACTGTAGACATTTCTCAAAAGAAGAGATAAACAGCCAACAGATATATGAAAAAGGACTTAACATCTTTAATCTTCAGGAAAATGTAAATTAGACCAAAGGATGGATCTGGTAGATTGACCAGTATCAATGGGGAATACTGAGTGTTGGTAGGGATGCAGAGAAAAGCTAACCCTCACACCCGTTGGTGGTATTGTAAATCAATTCAACAATCTTCGAAAACAGTATGAAGATTCCTCCAAAAACTGCAAATAAAATTATAATACGTATTCAAGCAATCCCATTACTATATATTTGGAAAATAATTGAAATTGGTGTCTTAAAGAAAAATTTATACTGCATTTTATTTCAGTAAAATTTACAATAGATAAGACATGAAAAAACCCAAATGTCCACAGTACATTAATGGATCAAAAAATGTGTATTTATGTACAGTGAAAAAGCATTCAGTATTTATAAAGGAAATTTATAAAGGAAATTCAGTATTTATAAAGCAACAAAATGTAGAAAGCTAGAGGACGCTCTGTGACTGGGCTAAGCCAGGACCATAGGGTTTCACCTGTGGGACCCAAAATGATGCATTTCACCAGAGAGCAAAACAGAGGTTCGCAGCGCAGGGGGACAGGCAGGCGGGAGCAGCTGGTCAGTGAGCACAAAGGTATAATCCAGTTGGAGGAATATGTTCCAATGTCCTGTTGCACACAGATTGGCCAAAAGATTTTAAACATTCTCACCAATAAAGATAAAAATTAGAAGTGCTGAACATGCTAATCACCTCAAATATGAATATGCTGAATATGCTAATTGTTCTACAACGCATAAATGAGTTAAAGTATAACATTATACGTATAAATAGATATAATTGTTATTTGTGAATTAAAATATTTATATGAGTAAAGTTACTCTAGTAAAATTATCTATTAAAAGGTTATACAGTCTTCCTAGGAAAAATAACTAACAAAAACTCCAGAGAAATTTAAAAAAATGAGGAGTGTCCTTTGTTTTTATGAAATACAAAAGTATCCAACTATAGTTACTAAAATAGGTTGGTATGGCATACAGGCAGCTCGGAAAATGGAAAAGAAAAGTCTTTTTTAATTTACAAGGGTTTGAGACTATACATGCACTCATTATTGTAAAGCTATGTAAAAAAAAATATATATATATATAAACTGTGGACACCATGTGTCTATACTAAGTAACTTGGTAGAGAAGAGAAAGTTGATATAAAAAACAGTGTAAGTAATATCTGTAGAAATAAATACAATAATCTAGTAAATCATTGTTCCTGGAAACCGAGAACGTGCCAGTGAGCAAGACAGAGCAAGGACTTAGTATTCATTCCATGTCACTTTGTACATTTTGAGGGCGGTGGTAGCCTTGACAAGCCTATTTCAAAAGACAAAATTAGAAACCTTTACCACAGGCTACTTAGAACAAGATTTCAATCCATTCAATGTAGAAACAACTCTGAGACTTCGTCCCTGCGTGACATCGATAAAGAAGGTCGCAGCATGGACTAAAGAGCAGTCACTGACGGTGCCCGCTGACCCAATAAAGGTATCTCGGTGGTAGTAATTTAGCTAATATCCATTACTTTGGGAACTAAACCTAGAAGAACTCATAAATGTTCCATGGCTCAATATTTTAACTTCGACACGCAACGGACAATTAAACCACGGACGCTGACTTTCCAATAGTGTATCCCACTTCAGCTGTGTGTGTGGGGGGTGGTGGGAAAGTAAATGAAATATGTCTATCACTTTAGTTCTTCAGTGGGGCTGAATGGCAGGGCCTGCGTCCGTCCTCATGAATAGGACGCAAGCGGCCCCGCCACTGAAAACTACAGAAGGGTTCTGACATCACGCCGATTTCGCCCCTTTCCTAGACACTGCCTTTACTGTTCCTCAAAATCACCCGGTTCCACCTAGAAATGTGATGGCGGCTTTTGAGTTGAGTTAATAATTTTGATTTCATTTTCAAAATCGAACTACGCACGAGTGGAAAGCACCACGGTAGGCGCAGAGCGGCCTGTGTGCGTGCCCTTGTGTCAGCGCTGCTGTGCATCGTAAGACGCGAAGTGACCAGTGACTGGGAGTCCGGGCAATCCGGGGCACGAGGACTGGGCAGAGGTGTGTGACTCTCTGTGACGCGGCCCGGGAGCCCCTGACGGTCTCAGCACTCAGGACAAAGCTCGCGGTCTCCGAATCTAATCTGCGCCCGACTCCCCGAGCCGCTGGCACCGTCTGAAACGCCCGGCCTGTCTTCCCGCTTCTCTCTTAGGACAATTTCTCTGCGCCCCATTCTCTGGGCGCTGCGGGCTCCCTGGGACTCACCGGGTGGTGCCCTGGGTGTGGGTGATCTTGGCAAAGCCACGCAGCAGCGGGAAAGTGGCTCCTGGTTCTCACTTGTTGCTGGTTTAGGGAGGGAAGCTCCTCCCTACCTCGCTGTTCTTGTCCTCAGGAAACCATGTTTGAAGGACTTCCAGCTTCAGCTGTGTTTCAAAAGGCAGAATGGAATTTTCTTGTCAGTCTGCTCTCCAATAACATCCTCTGTCTTTAGTAACTATTTTGACACTGATTATACTAACATTTTAAATTTGTATTAATTTTGAGTTCACGGTTATGGCCTCGGTTTATCTTTTCTCTTAGTTTTTTTGTCCTTCCCGTTGTCATTTTTCCAGCATCATGTTTGCAATTCAGAGCGGCATGGGTATCCCTCAGTATTATATCTTAGGTAATTTAATAAGCTTATTTTCACAGTGCCTTTCACTTTATTCCTGTGTTCGTGAGTAGAAACTGCAATTCAGATGCTGGGTTAATACTTGAGATATAACTGCTACATAGACATGGGTGCTGCGCTCTAGGACCTCAGTTTCATACTGGAAAAAGCAATGGAAACACAAACAATCCACTGTCAGATCTTCTCTTCCGACGTGTGAATGGCTGTTTGTTATTTTAAACTTTAAAAACATAACCTCCGAATATGCTGCTGACAACAGCTGCACCAAATGTGTAATTTGTCTACTTACAAAAGCACAGCACAGAGATTCCCGGTTCTCTAAACGGAGGGAACAGAGTTACAGAAGCTCCAGGAAAGGGACCCGAGCTTGGCCTGAGAGAGAGGGAGATGCTTCCTCACAAACGTCACTGCTTAATGTGTGAGAGTTCAACTTTCTAATCTCTACTACTTCAGCATATCCCCGACTAAAAGAAGCGAATTCATGTTGGCTCTTGTTATCTACAGAATGAAATGCAGGGATGTTTGCCCATGAAACACGCTGATCATTTTGGCTCTAACAAATGGACATTCTGCAGTGCTGGACTGGACGCGTTTCCGGACTGACCGTCAGACCCACCTGTGCAGAGCAGAGCTGCTCTCTGGCTCTGCCGGGCACGCCCCAGGCGTCTCTCCGCAGTGCTGTGAGCCGAAGTGTTCTCCCTCCCTGCGAGGAAGACAACAATGGCTTGGGATTTTATTTTAAAATTTTCACACAGCCTTCATTGATATTTGCTTCATTTTCTTCTGCATTTTAGCTTCAAATCACAATCCTACATTTGCTCGTGATTTGTAACTGCTTTTCCTTCTTCTTGATATTTGAAACATAGCACCTTTTTATCAAGTTAGTAAAACCTGGATGAAAAATCGTTGCCTACATTAATTCCAAGAAAACCCAGATAACGCCTCTCGTGACCTGGAATTGAACTGGGTGGTGGTTGGTAGTTGGGTGAGTAAAGTGTGCTATGTACATGTTAAATGAGTGAATGTCCACTTGACACACATAATTCTCTGTGTTATTTATGAGCAAAGTACTAACATGAAACAGATTTTTAGAATGTAAAAGGCAGCAATGGTGCTGTCTTTAGTTGAAATTTTATTTAAAACAACACAGGTAATTTGGGGTTAGAAAAAAATAAATGTTAATTATAACACTGTTACAAACATGGCTTATTGGCATACCATTTTTAATCTTCCAAATGTCTTCTTTTCTTGTGTGTGAAATCATGACTTAGATTTCGTAATTATCTATACTGAAAAGCTATCACAATTATGTTGTCGCTAATAATAGGTGTGCCCAATCTATAATATACCTTTATATAAAAATTTAGCACTGTAATAATTCCAAATTATTTAAACTCATTAAATTTTAAATAGGTGTCTAAAATTAGAAACTCTAATTAAGGACACTGGGAATAATGCAGATAATTACCTATACTGAGCAGCATCTGGAATTTAATGGAAGGAGAAAACTGTCACCAAGAGAATTTGAAGTTATTTTCACATTTGTGGACTAGTATAATTATTTTATTTTCCATGTGATTTTAAGTTCCATAAGGTAAACTATAGCACAGGAAACCCAGTGGTGTATGTAGGATATGCTCCATTTTCCTTCTAAATCCATCTGGCACCAAAACATTGGGGAACTCCATTTTTCTTCTGTTAAGTTAAAAACTTTGGAAGATTAAAATTGATGTTCAAAATAAGATAAGTGAATCCTTATCTTGTGTCAGATGCCATATTGCAAATATTTTAGGGACTATCCAAACGCATTTGGAACAATAGTTAACCCAGCCATTGTTGAGTAATCCTCTCTGCTGAGAGTTAGAATTGATTAAGTCAGTAAGTCAGGAGCGCTTTGAGGGTGGAGAGGCAGAAGAGGAGGATGTGTACTCAGGGCATTGTCCTCGCAGTGTGAGAGGAAGATTCATTCGCCCGTTATACATGTGAAGTCCTATACTCAGGTTTTCTGCCACATGTTCAGGTGACCTGAAATAGTAAACATCTCTCAAGATAATTAACTTATGCGCACAGGATGATCATGTTTACTTGAATTTAATAGTCTCTGCATAATCATTTTTTGTTGAAATATTGCAACTATATAACTAGTCCGGATTCGGCTGTAATAAAACCTAAGAGGACTTGATTTAACAGCTAAGGGTAGACTTGAAAAAATTGAATTTGGTATGATTGGTTAGTTAAAAATTACAGAAGAGTGAACTTAATATTACAGAATATTTAATAAATAGAAAAGGAGCATGATTTGATCCTGTGGCTAGTGCATTTACACAGGTCAGTGTGTCCCATGGAGTCCGCCACTTGGAAAGGACAGGAATGCGACCATGCACGGTTCCCGCTGGGGTTGTCTTCAGGTCCCTGCAGAACTTCTCGGAGGTGGGCATCGCTTAAGCTTCCCCAGGCTGGCAGCACTGCTGGGCACTCAGGCTGCATCGCCTTGAGCAGGTTAACTCTGCCCCGCTTGAGGGTATGCGCGGGGGGTCCAGATGTCCTGGTGGCAGCATCAGAGGTAAGAATTACAATGCTGAATTTCTTCCTTCACAAGCAAAGAAAACTCCCAGCAATGCCACCCTTTATTCCACTCCAGGTGTGTCCTAACACACCCTTGGCCAAAACTGTGGCCCATGTTCACCTGTAAGCTACTCCTAGGCGGTCCCTGGCCACACACGTGGAATCAGGACCCTGGGTAATATCCCTCAAGTCCTCCCCAAGGCAGGAGGAGAGCGCGGCCCCTCCTGAAACATGGACACTGGGGAAACATCCCAACTGCTGGCAAGAAGAGCAAACGGTGAGGCCTGGGGCAACAGGGTCTGTCCACGTGTAGTCATTCAACCACCAGGAAGGGCATACACGCTCCTTGAAAGGCTCTGCCTGTGTGATTTACAGCAGGAAACAGGGACAGTGATTTTAGCTACGTTTTATCAAATGTTAGGTTGAGAAAATGTCTCTAACACATTTTAAAGGCTTTCTACAAATGAGCCACTACTGTAAGAACTCCACACATAAGCCAGTTAATCTCAAACATTCCTGTGAGACCAGTGATGCTTTAGCATCCTTCTCCTGGAGATGAAGAAGTGAAACATAGACAAATGAAACAACTTGCTCAGCTTCCTAGCAACTAGGTAAAGTAGTAGGATTCCAGTTCAGGCTGGCTTCTAATCTGTGCCCGGATGACACGGTTCCATTGCCTCGTTTCCATGACCGCTTGCCCTAGCGCTCCACGTGTGCACTCTCTGACCACGGAGTTGACTCCACGCGGTGACAGACAGCCCAGGTCTTTCTCTTCACTTCCTCCTACCCCCTCCTTCCCTCCCCTCCTCATCTTCCTCCCCTACTCCTTCTCCTGCACCCCCATCTTTCTTTGCTCCTCCTCCTCTCCTCTCCTCCTTCTCTGTTACACCCACTTCTTTTTC
>RJWT010027328.1:0-15554 GCA_004365215.1 Cuniculus paca | reverse complement strand
TTAGTAAATGAGTAAACATCTCGAGTTGTTATGTACTCAGTGAGTTAACTCCTTAATTATTATGAGTTGATTCGCTTTTTATTGGAAGCTTTGCCTCATCTATATGACATTTTTAGTAAATGAGTAAACATCTCGAGTTGTTATGTACTCAGTGAGTTAACTCCTTAATTATTATGAGTTGATTCGCTTTTTATTGGAAAGTCTCTGCTTTGAAACGTATTTTACACTTTATTAAAATATTTTAATTGTTAGCATGATATACTTTCTATCGTTTAAAATTTAAAACATTTCACGCACAGATTAACATATGCAGTCATGTGCCACTTAACATGTTGTATACCATGGGGATCCCCTAATGCTCTGGCACGTTCTCAGTTTCATGAGAGCCATCCTATTTTGGTGCATACGTTTAGTGATGTTCACGTAGTGCCGCAATCATCTAAATGCACGGTTCAGAGCATACCCCTATCATTAAGCCGTGTCTATATACGGGCAGTGTGCGGAAGGCATTACTGCATTGAAGATGAAGAGCCGGCGCATCAACCAGGAGCTTCCCTGACCCCTGCGTGCTCCTCGGGCTTTCCAGCTCCTGCCCGCCGTCCCTTCACCAGACTCTAGTCACACATCCTGTGTGTGTCATCATGTATTAACGTTGATTGTATAAAAAATATAGACAATTATACAGTAGGTACAATCTTACTCCACTTAAATATTTTAATTCACTCATTTTGTGACATCTCCTTAATGGCCCATTCCTTTTTTTTTCTGTTGATAGTACTCCATTGTTTGAACTACCACTGTTTATCCACTTATCTGTCAAATGAACATTTTTTTCCCCAGTTTTTGGCTATTACAAATAAAGCTGCCATGAAGGTTCATGTGGACAACGACTAAATGATGAGGTGTGAAATAGCGAGGTGATGTATTAGGTTATTGTTGGACTTTGAAGAATCCAGTGACTGTTTTCTGAAATGGTTGGACCCCTTATGTTCCCATCAGTGTATGGCATCTCTAGTTTACCCGTATCCAAGCCAATGATCAAGATGTTCATTCTTTCTAAATTTTAACCATTATAATATATGTAGAAATTATGGTTGTGTTTTTTATTTCCTTGATGGCATATGATGTTGTGTTTTGTATGTACTTCTTCATCATCCTCATATAGTGCCTGGTTAAAATGTTTGTGTTTTTAATTGTAATCTTCATTTTCTTATTATCATTTTAAATCTTTAGATATTCAAAGATGAAAGCTTTTCATCAGATATTAACTCTAATAATATCTTCACTAGTATTCTTGTATTTATATTCTCTAGCCCTTTTGAAGTTTTGAATTTTTATCAAGTTCAGGTTATTAACGTTTTGTTCAATGGAACATATTTCTGGTGTCATATCTAAGAAGCAGGACAGGTTGTGTAGTTCCAGTACTTGTTGAAAAAAATGATTAAGAATTTCTAGATGATGTCAGAAGCTTGGGGCCTTTGGAGTATTATATATGGCATACATTTCATTATTGCATATTTCCATTCTTCTGATATTTGTATTACTGTTCTCATGCAATTGTACTTTTACATGTTACTATTTTGCTTAGATACTCAAATTTTAAAAAAAGATTCAAGTATCAAAAAACATGTAAATACTGACCTGTGCATTTATCATCACCAATTCTCTGATTAGATCTAAATTTCTATCTGGCATAATTTCCCTTGTCCTTAAAGGACTTTGTTTAACATTTCTGGTAGTGAAATTCTGTTACAGATTTTTTTTTTTGCGCTGTCCTAACATATCTTCATACTATCTTTGTTTTTGTTTTTTTTTTCTTTTACCTTTGGTTTTTAATGAAATTTTATCTGAGTTTAGAATTTTTAAATGACATTAATTTTTTTAGTTGCAGTACTCTAAAGTTTGCTCCATTGTCTTCTTGTTTGATTGTTTCAAACAAGAAATCTGTTGTCTTGCTTATCTTTGTTTCTTCCTGGAAGAGATTAAAAAGAAATGATTTGCTGTATGTCATCAGGCCTCAGTGCTGTTTTCTTTCATTTTTTTAATCTTCAAATTCATTGATTATTTGTATTCTTAGCACATATTTGTGGTCATTTTAGAACATTTCCAGCCATTATTTATTTAATTATTTATTTTCTGCCTCTTAATATTCTCATCTGGAGATTTTAATTAAATATATTGCTGCTTGAAATTATCTCAAAGCTCACTGAGGTTCTGGTCTTTCTTTCTTTCTTTTTTTCTTCTTTGTTTCTTCCAGTTTTGTTGTTCTATGAGTATCAGTTGGAATCATTTCTGCTGCTATGTCTTCAAGTTTAACATTACTTTTCTACAATTACTTATCTGTCATTAATCTTATGCAGTGTAATATTTGTTATGCATTTCACAAATAATACTTTTTATCTCTAGAAGCTCCTTTGGGCAACTTTATGTTCTTAAATTTGTAGTCAACTTTTAATGTATGAAATATAGCCATACTGACTGAATAGCCTGTCTAACTTTCTAATACTTGGGGAAGCTCTAGGTCATTTGTGATTTTTTTTTCTCATTGCTAGAGGTTACATCTCCCTATCACTTTATATGCAGTAATTTTTAAAATTGGGTCCCTAGTATTTTGAGTTTTGTCTTTTGGGATGCTGAAAATTTTTGCTTGCACTTGTTCTGGAATGCAGTTAAGTTAGTTGGAAATAGTTTGCCCTTTTCAGGTCTGACTTTCAAGATTTGTTTTGTGAGACAGATTGAGGTCAGACTAAGGCTAAGTTCCCCTATAATTGAGACAAAACACTTACTTTACTCTCTTCAATAACCCAGAACTTGTGAATTATTTTCAGTATAACCACTGTTTCTCGTCCTGTGTGTGTATGTGTGTGTGTGTGTGTGTGTTTGTGTGTATGTGTGTGTGTGAGAGAGAGAGAGAGAGAGAGAGAGAGAGAGAGAGTGTATTGTGACCAGGTACCATGATTTAAATGAGAATTTCAAGATGATACAGGTTCCTTTCAGGATCACTCGTGCAAAGAAGGTCTGTGGTTATTATTGCCACAGTATTTTTCTTCTTAATACAGAATCCTAGGAAAAGGAGGTAGAAAGAAGTTTTCAGTAAATGTTTAGAGGCTGAGTAAATATTGAATATTCTAGTTAATTTAATTAAAAATCTCAGAACTTTTGCTGATTGCAAAAAATAGCAATAAGAATTTGAACATTTATTTGAGATTCTTATCTGAAAATGGCATTAGGGACAAAAATAGAAAATGCACATGTACGGTTAGAAATAGAAATAACTTTTAAGTAGCAATTGAGCTAAAGTATCTCACACTCCACTCTTTGTATGTCAATAGTATTTAAAATTTAAGTAAAATGCTTAGCAACTTGCTTAACTATCTTGGAAATATTTGTACTCCCTACTGTCAGCACAGTCCTTCCTATTATTTAGCATAAAAATACGTAATAGTTTCTCAAAGTAATTTTCAGTGTCTTTTAAAAACTGGTGTCACTGACAAAGAAAGGTGTTGAAGTTGAGTAATGTGGCCCTATCTGTGCATGCCGGGGACACTTCGGTGACTGACCCACTAGTTCACTGAGAAAGAGAGAGCTTTATAGTTCTTTGCACATGCACTCCTGTGTTCTGGCAAGGCAAAAATACAATCATGAAAAAACTAAACATCCCTGGCATAGTGCATAGTCAGGGTAATTTTCACGATATCTAATAACAATAATTGTTTGACTTGGCTCTCAAATGTTGACACTGAAGAGCACATTATAATTTTTATTTAAATAGCCACAAGAATTTTGGGTATTATCATCTTTTGCAATTATGCAATTTGTACTCATGATTTAAATTTAAAAATATGCAATTGTAATTTAGTAAGAATAAATTGGTGAGCCAAAGTACAAAATATATAATTATATACTTATTTATCTTTGTGTGATGAATAACTAAGGTAGAAAAACAGATCCAACATTTTTGGTTAATTTAATGTCCAATCCTGGGTTATGCTAGGGTCCATTGGAGTTCTAATATGTCTGATACTTCAGGGTCTTACAATTAGAGAATCTTGTTAGCAAATTGTGTTGGGAAACAATAGTTTTCTACCTAAGTTTCAAATATTGTCTGTCTTGTCGAACTTTTAGACATCAGATATTTCAAGTGGAGAGAATTCAACCTTGAATTCCTGAAATACCATTGTTGGATCTGCTGCTTGGAGCTGAAAGACATACCTTAAGCAGGATTCTTACCATCTACCTTCTAATTAATTAATTAATTAGTTATTTTCTTACCAGAAATCAAACTCAGGACCACGTGCTTGCCAGGCAAGGCTTTGTGCCACTGAGCTATCTTCAGATAGCCACTGGCATTAACTTCCATTTAATGAACTTTTGAAACTTTTTTTTTCAAAATGGGGGCTTTACATAGTTATTTTCTCAATGTACTTTACCAAGAGGAATTGTAAGGCCATAATAGCTCTGATGAAAAAAGTTAAAATTTGTTTTTGTGTTTCTAATTCAAGCCCCATACTTACCTTTATCTCAAACATACTCTTTCCCTCTAACTCTTACACAAGAGCTAAAAAGTACACGTTTATTTGAAAGACATTTAGAGCTTTATATAGAGATTCCTTAAAAAGCAATGAACTCAGTTCCATATATATATATTTGACTATTTTTTTCTGTGCAAATCAGCAATAGACTATCTTGACCAATCCATTATGTAAATTATCAAAGGATTTATAATGTATTTGTAGGGGAGAAAGACATGTAAAACCACTAATTTAACATATGGCTAATGGACCCAAAGCTATTTTATGGGTTCTTCCCTCCTCCCTCAACGGACAGGACAGAAAGGTATGATTCATTTCTTATAATGAAAAGGGTTGTAGCCAGAGATCTTACAACAAAAGATAATCTAACAAAAGAAATACATAATGAATTTAAGTAACTAAAATTTCACATGATGTGGGAAGCTTTAGAAATGAAGAACCAAAAGGACCCTAAGTAATTATTTTCTCTTACGCTTAGGTTCTCTGAAGATTGGAAGGCTATGTAGAAATCAGGTTGGACAAAGAATCCAGTCTAATGTCAATAGGCAGCAAGGCCTGAGCACTCAGATTCCTTGGAGTTCTCTGTGTGTCATTCTTTTCCCCAGGTGGGGCAGACTTCTCTGGAATGAGGGCGTTCAAGGGAGAAGGGAGAGTGATCTCTGTAGGCTCTATAGCTTGGGGCACAGGAGTTCTACTTTGTGTGAACTGCCTTGGGGAAGAGGAAATTTGCTGTCTGTGACTCAGTTCAGAGGACAAAGTGGGATGAGAGACAGGAGCTGGAGATCTGAGAGACCTTGCTTCTGGCACCTTCTTATGTCCTTTGGTTCGAGGTGGATATTGTGTTCTCAGGTGCAACATCAGCAAGCATTTTGAGTGCAGGAACTGTTTTTGATGTGAGATTCTCCCCCCAGTACCTGCAGGTGTAGGACTCTGACAGGCTGAGAAAGGCGAAGAGGCCTTTGTAGTGGTAGAAGCAGCAGTCAGAACTGGACACATGTGTTACCAATTCCTAATCCCAAACTGGGTTCATTTTTACTCTTGGACTTGTGTAGCCAAACTCAAGATTGAGTGCTAATTAAAATTGCAGTAAAGGAGATTATTTTATTGATCAAGAATAGAAATGGGCGATTAACCAGCTTTCAACCCATCGGGAGTTAGGAAGTTATAGACACAAGGCAAAAGAAATAAGTGGGAGGGATAGACTAATAAGGGGAAGAATGGCCATGTTCATTTATTTATTTATTTGATTTCAGACCCTACCTCTTTCTTATCCCTTCATGGCCCACTCTGGTTGTTCTCGTGGCAGTTGTCAACTGTCATGGCCATGGGAGGCATGTCACTTGTCATACAGATGGGATTATAATGAATGTAGTGGTTGACTGGTACTTATTCTAGCAGTCCTCATAGATCCTACCAGTTTTAGGTGACCCACCTGAAAAGGATGATGTGGCCTACAGGTGCCTTGTGCTCAGAGAAATCCAGGTAGGTCACACAGCTCTGCAAGACTGGGCAGGGTAACAGTAACAGTGCATGACATTGGGGTGATTGGGCAGTGGCTTGGAAATGACTGGAGGAGAGTTCTAGAGGTAGTGCAGTGTCCACGAGGAGAAACAGTGTCATTTTAAAGGATAAGAGAAGAGGGAGCAAATTATCCCGTGTCTTTAGCTTTCATTACTGTTTTTCTTGGTGTCCTTGCCCTATGCTTTTTCTGCTCAGCCCTTTGGGAGAATTCCTGCATAGATTGTACTGTTATGGTTGGTCATAAGATAATTCATAGCTTGAGCAAACTATCCATGATAATTTTTTCTGCTACTAGGAGTGCCAAAATCTAATTAGATCTGCAACATTTTTCCTAGAAAAATATATACATTCTAAAAGTTTTTAATCCTGTAAAACTTGTGTTGCTTTAGCTAATGGAAGGGTGAGATCTCAGAACCTACACTGTTGCACAGTTAATATTAAGATTTATGTGTATATAAACACAGTATCTGTGATGTATATACATTAATGTTTTTGCCATATATGCTATATCGTACATTATCTAAATAGCATTTAAAATGCATGCATCATTTGATGCTTTGCCTTGCTTTCTCTTTTGTCAGTCTGCATTTTCGCATGAGAAAACTTTGACAGTGATTGATTTAATTGAACCTACTTCTAAGACAGTAATTGTTTTAATTAAAAATGTTGGCAGTTTTCCTCCTATGTCTGAAGGCAGCTGGACTGATTTGCATTTCTTTCAATTCTAACTGTTGAGGGTAATAGATTTTGAAACATCTCTTTTTTGATATGTATGCATGTAAGCTTTCATTATTTCTATTTTAATTAATATTGGAGAGCATAATTAGCACAGAATTTCATGCAAGGAGTATCTTCAAAACATTTTTAGTAAAATAAGGTGGTATGGTAAATTGAAAATTAAAAATGAAGGAAAAAGAAAATTAAGACAAAGAGAAGAGACTAATTTTCTGACATTTTCTTGAGCCGAATAGATGTCTTGAATGCAGAGTGTATTAAAAGATAAGAAACTCTTGCATTGTTTGGATTGAAAAGTATTTTGCATTTTTTGCATGAATAGGTAGAATATAGGTGTAAAGCTTCAAATGTTTACTAATTTTTCAGTTATTAATTGGGTACCTGAGTTGTAGGAGTTTGGAAAATATTGACATTGAAAACCAAAACATTTTCTTTTTTCAGGGTTTATATTTAAAATTTCCTAGAGGAGTATCATAGAAGTCCAGTTACCCTACTCATTTAATGCAAACATGGCTATGTACCTCCCTGTATAAGATTGCTTCACACATGTAATAGTGCAGTGTTTCATGTATCAAGGCGTATAATCCATCTAGGGTGAGTCTGTTGTAACCATAACAGGTACAATTCAGACTGTCCTAACATTTTCAAACTGTCTTGGCTGACTTCATGTGAGATTGAATAGATCATTTATTTTTGTTTTGTTTGTTTTGTTTGTTTTATTGTAGTGCTAGGGACTGAACACAGGGTCTCAGCCATGCTAGCCAAGGCCTTTACCGCTATGCTACACCCAAGCCCTAGAAAAGATCATGTATTTTTGTTACTTATTTGTGTATTTGTTTTAACTCCATAATTCATATAGAGAAAGTGTCATCATTGCTATTTGCTTTATGGGTTTTCTTGTTGTTGTTAATTTTATATGTAGCATCTTCAATTCTTATCTCTGTAGGATTTTTCTCCCTTAAACTATCCTAACTTCAGTTAAAGTAGGTGATATAACTTACGTATCTACCTGACAAGGAACACATGAATTTGATAATTTGGCAAAGCACAGGGAACAGGTAAATGAGAACAAGTGTTCCTGTGTGACTCTCAGAGTATAGGATGCTCCGACCCGCTGCCGGGAGCTGGAAAGGCCACCTGAAGATTCTGATGCCGATTTGTGTGTTAAATCACTGCCGAAGCTCACCTACCATTTCATTTGGGGGTGTGATAAACTCAGAAGAAGTTTGCTGTTGCATCCTTGGGCCACAAGGCAAGGCCTTGCACCTGCTTGGGGAGAGGCACCCCACTTTGGATGCCTTTGCTTTGGAGGTAACTGCTTTTCTGGTTGCCCCTCTGTGTGGAGCCTGTCCAGGCTGGCATTTGTATGAGACCTTTTTGATCCCTTTTCAGCAATTTTTCCCTCACAGTAGCATGAAATAATATGGAGGCAAACTGTCCAGCACGCGTTAGACTAAATCTGAGATTTGGAGTAGAGTGAGCAAGTGAACAGTTACATTCTTGCAGTCAGAGATCTAGAGCTTTGTCACACCTTTTTCTGATGGCCCATAAGTTACATAGATATTTTCTCTGTGTATTTTTTTTGCTATGTGTTTTGGTTGTATATATTTGGCTTTAAGGGAAAAGAGTTTTTCTTTTCATTTTAATTATTTGAAAGGGTGACTTTAAGCTATAAATGGTCACATTACACAATGGCCAATTTTATACCAAAGAGTTCCAGTGAATGTGGATATATAACTGTGCACAAAAATAATTAGAATCCTTGAAAAATTGAACCAGTTACTGTACAATATTAGGGTGTGTTTTCAGTTATTTGCATAAATGACAGCAATGGTATTCACAAGTATGTACGAAATGTTATTTTTACTCATTCTTTGTCAAAATAATTAATAGATTTTATTAAAACATCTACATTTCATGACAAAATTTCATGCCTTCATGGTCAAAAATTAACCAAAAAATAAAATGTTGAAATATTCCAGTTAGCATCAAAATACAGTAAATTTAATGTTTTGGTATATTACCTCTCATATTACTTTTCCTTAATAGTGTTTTTTGTATCATGCTTATGTAAACTTATACAAAGCTTTATAGCACTTAGAATTTATCATTATGTTAAAGGCCTGGAGTATGGAGGTATCTGGTCAAAGATATAGACACTTTTAAGGCTTAACTGTATATGCTATCTTGGGTTCTTATTCTTACCTGCAATGCATGAAATGACATCGTACTTTGCTACTCCTTTGTCAGTACTCATTCAACAAACATGTAATGCATGCCTCCTATTTACCTAGAATCTTGATATGTGATGGCAAACCATATTGCTCCTGTTTACTTAGAACTTTGGTATATAATGGTGAATAATATCACGCATTTTAATTTAATTTTTATTAGTACATGTTTGCAGTACGTGCAATTTACAGTCATCTTGGAGAGGGGGTCCATGTACATAAATCAGCTTGATTCCTTTTAAATCCCCTTCCCTCCTGCCTTCCTCCCTCCTCTTCTAATTTCCCTTTCCCCATTACATTTTAATTTCTTTATGAAACTTACAATCCAGTTTGTGAAGGAGGCAATAATTGTACAATTGTACAAACAATGCTGAACTATAATTATGCATTATAAAGCAGGATATTAGCATCCATTTAGTAGCAGTGGTCAGAACATAGATGCAGATTGTACACTTATTATTTTCCATATTTTCAATGTATTGAGACTTTAAAATTAAGTCATCTTAATATTTAAAAATAATTTTTTTATGCCTTTTTGAGACAGGGTCGTGCTATGCAGTTCAGGCTGCCTTGGGCTCACTTTGTAGACTGGGCTGGTCTTGAACTTGCAATGATATTTCTGCCTCAGCCTCCTGAGTGCTGGGATTATAGGCGTGCACCACCATGCCTGGCTTTAAACATAAGTTAAACCTGTGATGAATCTGCCATGAAAGTATCTAGAGGATGAATCTTCCCTTGTCTGGAGGGTCAAGAAAGGGCTACCAAGGAAGTATTTGTGGACCCAGAGGAAAAGGAGGAGGAAAAGGAATTAACTAGGTAAAGATGTGACCATGTGCCTTCGTACCTATGCAGGTGTGCAAGGGACAGGTATGTACAGGTGGATGTACTTGAGACAGTAAGCTGAAAGGAACAGGATAAATATGGGAGGCTATGGAATTCTTGTAGACCACCTACAGAGGCCTAGATGAAGCTTCTCGCAGAGACTGGGGTAGAGGAAGTTGTAAACAAGGACAGCAGATATGATGGGTCCACCCCCTGTGGTGTGGGTTCATAATTCATGGGCAATGAAAACTTGCTGCACATTTCCACATCAGAAGGATTGGAAGAGGCAGACTGCAGCTGGGACACCACCTAGGAAGGGAATGGGTAGGCAGTGAAAATAGAAAAAGGGAGAGGAGTGGGAGACATTGGGAAGAGGCAGTAAAAGGAACTGAACAGTACATCAGGTGGAAAAAATGATAAGGGTGGTGTTTAGGGAACTGACAGTATTGACATAAATACTAAAGTCAGGAGTAGAAATATCTTTTGACTGGAGTCAGTAGAGATGAAAATGTTGAGTGTAATGCTGGAAGAAGCTTTTGACTTATTCCACGGCATTTGTACCTTCAGTGAGGGCTTTCCAAGGGAACAGGTTTATTGGGTATGTGGCCAGTGGTAAAGTGGGGTGCATATTAGAAGAGATTTTGAGCAACTTTGATCTTTTCTAACTTTGTGTTATGCTTCTGTATCATATTTTCACCTCTCAGTTTGCAGGATTCAGGTTTAGACACAAATGTGACAAAGTTGTGCAACGCTGGGCTTTTTTTTTTTCTGGGGAGATTGGTTTATATCTTATTTAAGATTCTTAAAATGTTTTGGATTAATTGTTCAGTTTATGGAGGACACCTATCATAGCCAGAATCCAGAGGTAAAGGTTCCTGGTCAGCCTCCAACCCAGCACTTGTTAGTTATGTGTCCTCTGTCAAATTATTTAATTGCTCCTTGTCTCAATTCTCTCATCCTCAAAATTGACTTTCTACTACATAGCTTTGTGGTGAGGACTCAATGAAACAATCACATAACTTTCACAGAACAATGGCACCTAAGAAGAACACAATGCTATGATTTTTCAAAATCAAAACACCAAGTACTGTGAAACCACATAATCAAATCAGTTTTTTTTTATTTACTTTTTTGTTTTGGAAATTAAAGGAGAGCTCTAAAACATAATTTCATGCATTATTTTTACTCCCTTAACAGAAATGAGATGTGTTCTAGCAGTGTTAGGGAGCCTGTGAGTAGATGCAAGTCTTCTTACTGCCTTAGAATTATTTAAAAGCAAGTGACATCAGGATATAAAGGTTTTCCAGAAATATTGTCAATCTCTCAGATTCTGTTTTCATGCAACCAAGAAATTATCCCTTACTTTTTTCCACTCTTGTTCTCTTCTTCTTCATGCTACCTGTTTTCAGAGAAAAGCATAAATAAGATCCACCAAAACTCAGAAGTCTTTAGCCAGTAGATAAAATTCATAACCAGTCTGTTTTAATGGAAAATGAACAGATCAAAGCACAATAAGATTTTTTTTAACTAATGTGCATTTTAAAATTATATGACTACAAAAGTTAGATACTATGGAATAAGAAGCTTACACAATGCAATCTTAATAATCACTTAGGTATTGCTGTTTAAAATCCTAGTCCTTTGTAAGCACCTGTATCCTGATATGTTGAGCCCCACTCATGCTGTGATACGGTGTTTTTTGCATGTTATTTTGCAGAAGATTTTTTTTCCAGTATCATACCATCTGTGAAACAGTGGTGGTTATTGGCACTCCTTTTCATTTCTCGACGGTTAATCAAACACCTAAGGATGTTCTGTCTCGGGGCATCTTGGAGTTTTTTGCATATGTGCTGTTCGTGTCTACCTGTTTACAATTCTGTGGTTTTTCTGTTGTTTACAAGAGGCCGGGTTTCCTCCTTCAGTAGAATCCTGCTGTTTGGAAAGCATGATTGCATTTGCGTGTCCCATTCTGCTGTTGTAGAGAAAAGCTGGTTTCCATGGCGAGAATTATGATGCCCCACATCAAATTTAGGCCTAGGGTGGGGATGGCTTTGAAAAAAATCACATGCAAATATTTATTTTCAAAGATACAACTGGCTTTTCAGGAAGCACCGGATAACTAGGGCAGTTTCCTCTTCTATGACTCATCAAATGAAAAGTCAGTGACATATGATGTCCATTTTGATTATGATAAACTTCCAGGGCTTTCTACTTTGCTCCTGTTGATCAAAAATGAGATTTCATTTGATATAACTTGACTGTTATCTTTAGTTATATAAAAGAATTTACCTGGTTAATTTGTCTAATTGCCCAGATTTCAGCCTCACAGCTAACTTCCTTGGATAGGGTATAATTTTAAGCTTTTGTTTGTTTGTTTGTTTATTTGTTGTTTTGGTGCTATGTGAGGAACTCAGGCCCTTTGCACATGCAAAGCACATGCTCTTACACTGAGCTATACCCCAGCCCTCCGTGTCGGTTTGCTATTGAGGCTCACCCTGAATGTAGAAGCAGTGTTCCATTTCTCTGGGGATCTGGTGAAAACATCACAGATTCTCCCCTGAAAATTGGGGGTGGGGGCTGAGTGGACTCTGGACGACTGGGGACATTCTGCAAACTGGAACTATTGCTAAGAATGTATCAAACATTAGCATATATTTTTAAAGAGTGCAGGTTTCTCTCATTTTGTGGTTACTTGTAAATTTAAGTAAAATGAAAACCCTTTTAAAAGCCTTGTTCTCAGTTTCTTAGTCACAACTTTATGAAACTCCTGACATGCCATTTTGAATGGTAATGTGAGCTGACATCAATTATGACTTCAAGTAATCATTAAATTAACAGCCTAATTTAATAGTTTTAATGATTAATTTAGAAACACACACAATAGTTTCATAAAACAGCCTGTTGTCTATTGCCTAATGCATTTTCTTTACCTTCTATGATTTGTGTACTCTGTGTCTGACAAACACTGAATCTCAGAGATATGAAATAGATATGCTACTTTTATAAAATATCCTTTACTTCTGAAAAAAGAAAAAAAAAATAAAGTGGGCCTTGCCGCATCGTGAGGCTTATGACGACTATGTTTGCTTTTCAGATCCACAGCTCAAGGGTATAGTGACCAGGTTATACTGCAGGCAAGGCTACTACTTGCAAATGCACCCGGATGGAGCTCTCGATGGGACCAAGGATGACAGCACCAATTCCAGTAAGTGACAGCCTCGGGCCACCAGTGAGCACAGCTGGGAGGACAGACACAGCTGCTGCCTTTTTAAGATACATTTGCAAATGATCATGTTGGTTCATTTTTACAAATGTTACATGCTAGGTTGCCATTCCCGAGGTCACTAAGACCACACAGGAGAAAATACTAATGCAGAGATAAAACCTGTGACTGTCCTGTCACATAATTATAAGTCAGTCTCTGAAGTTTTTCACACAGTGCCAGACTCAGAAAATTACCATTGCATTTAATCTCATTATTGTAAAAATCAAGTAAGTATACAGTATATTAAGTTGAAAACTGAATACATTTCCTTCAATTGTATCAATAGACCAGTAGATTCTTAACAATACTGTGGAAATGCCAGAGGTATAAGGATTAATTTGTTTCCAATAGAAGAAGTGCTGTATAATTTTTTAAAAATACTTGCATTCAAGAAGGAAAACATCTTTCTTCCATAGAGAAGATCAGGCTGTATACTTCTGAAGACCTATATTGTTCAACATGTCTAACTGCTTTACAGAATTGGGTTTGTGATAATTTCTTAAAACTCTACACAGTTTCCATATTAGTAATGTCTATCTTTCTTTATTATTTCTTCACATTTAACTTTTCTATGTAGGGTGTGGCCAATGCCCCTTTGTCCCTCCTAACTCAGCTGTGCTTCCTGTCACATTATTTGTTTATACTGCCATCTGATTTCTCCTAATTTAAGAGTACTTCTAAAATAGATGCATCTCTTACTGTAGTCAATGAAAAGCCAAAAAAATTTTTTATTAGAAATATTACATCACAGGAAATATTGCCAGGGCATCAGGAGTAGATAAGAATATTTCCATCCATTTAACATTCATTCTTTCACATAGAGAAGATCATTCCATAAAAAGGGAGAATTTGAATATGTGTAATCAAATAGTAAGCACTTGGTTTTAAACTCTAATAATCAAGTTTTTAGTAGCAGATTTTTGAGAGATTTTAGAAGATTTTAATATCATTTTTATTAATGATATAAAAGAGGCTATTTTTATGTTTGGTGACTCTATGCTAAAAATCAGAATGTTTCTAAACATTGTGTTTGCTTCTCTTAGATTTTGCCATTACTTCACTTTTTATTTTTCCCGTATCTTCTCTTTGTTTCTTCTTTATCAACATTTTCCTTCTCTTCAATTTTTGATCTTCTTTCTTTCTTTCTATTATGTTTCCTTTTTAATTTTTAAATGTTTCTATATACTGATGCAGTCATTTTTATTTTTATTCTATTTCTTTTTATTTATGAAAATAGAAGAGCAAAATTCAAGCACAGAGAAAAAAGAGGAGGCTTTTTGTTCATAAGACCAGTGTCAAAGACTGTTTGCTTGTTGAAATTTTGTTATAGGTTAGAGGTCAGTACTTTACCATGTTTGACTGAGAAAAATATCAATTTTTATGATATCCATATCTCTCTATCTGCTGTCTCTCTCTCTCTCTCTTTTTTTTTTTTTTTTTTTTTTGCCATTTTTAACTCCTCTTTCAGTCTTTGGCCGAAAGAGATTTCCTTTTCCTCATGTCTTACAGTTTTGAGGCCTGGGAAATTTAGAAATTCCGAATCTCTGATGTCTTTAATGTGCTCTGATTATCAATGACCAGAATCTAATAAACCACAGGCATGAGCTTCTCACAGCTCTGCTCAGTGTAGGAACCATGATTCTCTGAAATATTGAGCAGATGAGAGTGACCTCATCCATATTATGAAAAAAGTTTTCAAGAAAGAAATAAGCTCCAACAGTACAAAAATCATGCTTCATTGGACTGCTTAGACAAAATAATTTCCTTCAAAGATTTTATGTATTTTTCCTTAGCTTTCTTCTTTTTTTTTTTTTGGCCGGGGGCGGGGCATGGTATAAATGCTAAACAAATGGCTTATCTTTAATGTTGCTACTCAATATCACATTGAGAAGTGTGAAGTAGACCTTGTCTTCTAAGAGTGTACTGCTTCAGAATTAATAAGCAGCAGCACAATATTTCTTACAGTATGAAAGTGCAGGTCTAGATAGCACACATGCACACACACACACACACACACACACACACGCACATAAATTGGGTCTTATTACCACAAGGATATTAGACACTGGAGTGGAGCACTGAGATACGTAAAGATGTTAAGATACTCTACCTTCTGTTCGCTGAATACGTGGGGCTCTTTCCTCATATCCTGTGTCTGCGCAGGAAGGAGCCAGAATAACTAGGTAACTCTGGAAAGTCTCCCTCCCCTATCCATGCTGATGAGGGACAGTTTCGAGAAGGCGGCAGGACAGAGGTATTTGCATAAGAGTAGATCGGAACCAAGTCATGGGAACCATTCCAGGGGCTTTAATTCCTACCCAAGGATGTGACCCAATGCTTCTTTTCTTGCACATGATTTTGCATTTTATGTGCACTTTGACTCAGTTTTGTCACCATTTCAATATCTGCAAGGACATAAAGAGACTAAGATAAAGGAGTTTTTGCTCA
>RJWT010027327.1:0-15535 GCA_004365215.1 Cuniculus paca | reverse complement strand
ACAACTAATGGTCCACTTGTAACACCTGGTTGAAAGACTCTGGTTCTGGATGTGGAAGGCCCACCTGAGGATTGTTGCCAACAGAATAAAAGGAGAACTGGAGAGAAAGACGCTAGTGCTGCTGATTCTCCTGGAGAAGTTTGTCACACTGGATTTCCTGATAGAAACTCAGCTGTCAGAGGAGCGCAGGTCCTCACTTTCGCTGAGGATGACTGCGGTTCTCCTCCAGGGAGCTCTGGCCCTTACCTTGAACGCCACTTTCTGGCTCCAATGCAGATCCCTCAGCCTGCTGGCACAGATCTCACATCCCGCTGGCAGACTTTCTAGCTTCCACCACTGACCTTTGGGCCTTTCCAGCACAGATCCTTGATCCAGACTTGCATGAGATATTGTCATGGACTCTAGGCCTCCAGTCGGACTTGTAGGGGGCGTTGCCATGGGCTCTAGGTCTTTGACTGGACTTGTGTAGGACACTGCTGTGGGATCCAGCCCTCAGCTGAATTCACTGAGTCTCCAGTGTGTGAACAGGTCTCCTGTACTCTTTTGCATTTGACTCTTTGGGTGAGTATTATAAAATAATCCTACAAATTGCGTGTCCAGTATTAAACCCTTTCCCTGTAAACCCTGACTACAACAACAGCTCATGGTGCAAAGTAATCACCAACAGATCACATTGCTCTAGTTGTCTGAACACACAAATGCTTCTTAGTGGGAAGCATAGTAACACAACCTGAACCATGTAATTCTCTTTCCAAAGGAAACCCAAAGGAACTGGCTCATGTCAGAGAACTATCTTGGATGATTTTAGAGCAGTTCAAAGCCATGATGTCCCTCATTATACCTACTGCAAAAACAGAGAATCTACACTCACCATCTTGTTTAAATAATAAATGCTTACCTTTTAGGGTTTCATGTGAGCTATAATCCAACCATTTTTCAGGGAACATCGCCACTCACCAATAAATTGCTTTTGTGTCTCCTGCTGTGCTCGACTTAAAATGAATAAAAAGAAAGCACATTTTCTAAAATTATATAGTCCTCCAGTCCCTACCAATAGCTCTTTGTCTTCCATTCCCAGGGTCTTGCCAATCTGCTCCCTGCTCAAACATTACATGATAAACCCAAATAAATTTTCTGGTATTTCACAACCAATAATCTTTTCAGTTCCATGCCCCAAATAAAAGCATGCTCTTGCCTTTGCCCTTTGTGCGAGAAGCTTTCCCCAGCTGCTTCAGAAGAGAACAGGCAGCAGTAAGAGTCGGGGGGCCTCTTGTGTAAGAGTTATCAGTCAGGGGTGATTTGCTGCTTCTAAAATGCAGAACTCTCATGGCACAAATCATGACCTACAATAAAGAAATCTGTAGTCAAACAATTGTATTCATAGCTTAAAGAGTGTTAAGCACATGCTAAGTGCCATTGAAAACACAACTCGCAGGTATTTTGGCATTCATACCCCAGATACTCCACAAGTTAAGTAAATGTCATGAATGTCTTCTTTCCGAGGCTTAGAGATCAGTAACTTTCCAAAACTCATATGGCATAGAGACAGAAAACCTGACTCTTTCTAAAGCTAAAACCCAAAGCCTCCTTTAATGCCACTGAATTGGTTATTTTTCACAAGGCAAATTCACCCTTCCTTCCCAGCCCTCCCATTAGAGGCCAGAGGTCATGGTCATAATGGATGTTGTGGATCTCACCAGTGCACAGCAAATCCCTGCTAATGAGGTGGAGGATTTTGATTCTAATTTGATGAGGTTTATGCTTTTTAAAAATTAGGTCACACTGTGGGCTTTACCAGTTTCAGGAGGCTCTGGAACACCAACGTCTGCATATTTTCTTTTCTGACTTTCTGAGATTTTGTCCTTTTTCCCAACTATGTCCGCCACACAGGGATGCTTGTTTTTCTCAAGTGACTTCTCAGCACAGATTTTAGAATTTCTTTGGTAAATGATGACAATGAAGACCCCAAATGCATGCTGTCTAACTCTTTAAGGCAAGACAGATAAGCCCTGGGCAATTTTAGAAAAAATGATTTTTTTCAAGATTAAATAAAGCTAGTAATATTCAGAGAGCGAGAAAGAGAGAGAGGCATGCAGATGTATGTGGCAAACTTCCAACCTTTGCAAGCAAGGCTTTGAGTACTCTCCGCAGGCTTGCAATGCCTCATTTCATTTCCTATAGAGCAGAAGGAGCGACTGTTCGAGCCCCCCAACCCCCACCCCAGCCCTGGGCTGCAGGATGCCTCCCTGACCATAGCAGAGTTTGGAGAAGTGGAACGGGGTCACCAATCACCAGCTGCACACGGCAGAGCGACCAGGATCCACCATATATTTTTAAAATTAATTTACTTTTTTACTAGTACATGTTAGCCATACATAATGGCCACGATCATAGGGAATTTGAACATCTGCGTAATATATCTTATTTTCCCCCCATTCCCCTCCTCTCCTTTCAACCCTTCTTTCCCTCCCAATTTACCAAAGCTCTGTTTCCATTTTTTTTCCAATTGTCCTTTTAAGAAAAATTTTTTTTTAGTTTTGAAATGGAAGCTAAAAGATCACTTAAGAGGCTTTTAATCCCATCCCACAGAGATAGCATTTTAGTATATATTTTTCTAGAGTTTTTATTTTTCTAAAGACTACATTACCCGATACCTATTGTTTTTATAAATACAGATATATTATGAACATCTTTTCATGTCAACAATATTTTCCCCATATTACATTAGTGGTTGTATTGCCATGTACAACTAGAACACAACTTACTCTATCAAATTTTCTGTTGTCACATCTTTTTTTTTTAAGACAGAGCCTTACTCTATAACCAGGCTGCCCTCAAAATGGAGATCCTCCTGGCTCAGCTTCCCATGTGCAGGGATTATAGGCATGTACCACCATGTCTGGATTTGTGGCTAAATCGTTACTTGCTTACATGCACAATACTTCATCGGCCATCCCTGAATGTAAATCTTCACATGCTTACTGTTTGAGATAAATTCCTTGAGATAGAATTGCTGTATCAAAGAATATTAAAATTTTTAAGGCATTTGATACATATCACCAAAATACTTTCCAGAAAATTTAAATCACTTTACTCTCTTAAAACTAGAGATTCAGAGTAACTTTTTTTAAAAGATCAAAATCTCAAATATTTGGAGTCCACTGTGAGGCTCTTTGGAGGCTTGCATCTTTGTTTTGCTCGGACAACTTCAGTTATACAACCGCAACTCACAGTCAGCTTCAGCAGACTACTAGCCCTTGGGATCACCAAGCCAGGGACACATTCACTCTGCCACTCATGGAAGCAGATGGCTGTGGGACCTGCACCACTGCCGGGGTACCCACTCCACCCCGTCATGGAGCAGGAGCAGGGCCAGCCTATCTCCTGACCCTCATCTCAGAAGCAGCTCTGCACCTCACAGTGAGTCACAGCCAAAGGCACGGTCTGTCCTCAGAGGACTGAGGGCCTGGTCTCTACCAGTGCCACCCCAGCTGCGTGGCAAGCCCTGGAGGTGAGCAGATCCC
This sequence comes from Cuniculus paca, assembly GCA_004365215.1. Classification (NCBI taxonomy): domain Eukaryota; kingdom Metazoa; phylum Chordata; class Mammalia; order Rodentia; family Cuniculidae; genus Cuniculus; species Cuniculus paca. The sequence goes on along the minus strand of RJWT010027327.1, from coordinate 12,011 downwards.
TTCAACGTCTAACCCTGGTTCCAGGAGTCTTCTAAGCCCCCCAGGGCTCTAAGTCACAGTGAATTCAGGCTGGGGTCCCTGGAGCCCTTCTGGTTGGAGCAGCCCGGCACCCTTTCCCCCACCGCCTCCCCTGACCAGCACCCCACAGGAGCTTCCTGAGGGATGGAGCAGGTTCCCGGCAGACACAGCTGAGAGGAGTCCATGCAGAGGACACCTTCCTGCATGCTAGAGTGAGCTAACACCTGTGTAACTTGTGCTCATTCATTCATCACACAACTATTCCAGGTGACAGAGTACACTGTGAAGAGTGGGAGTCAGCCTACCTGACTTCAAAGTCACAGTTTCAGTCCCCATTGTGTGTGTGACCTCACACACAAGTTACTCACCCCTCTTTGCCTTCATTTTCCCACATGGAGATGGGGATAATACATTAGAGGACTTCTGAGAATCTTCGATGATACACTTATTTAATTTACTTAGAACTTACATAAAACAGTATACAGAACCTAAGGGCTCAATCAAAGGCAGCTTCTATCACAACTGCTAGTACTCAGGCTCTGGCTAAAAACTGGAGACAGAAGACACAAATTCCTTGGTTTCCACAGGCTTCCTAGCTGATAGAGATGATGAATAGGTAAACAAATAAAGTGTGAGACCACAGACAGAAGAAATAATAGGATCATGAAGAAAGAAATAATTTAACTCTGCCTGAGGATTCTGGAGAAAGCTGAAGTAGTCTCATTTCTGGGAGTTTGAGACGTGCAGGGTGAGCTGGAATTTGTCAGGCAGAAAGGAGAAGAGCATTAGAGGCAGCACAAGTATTGGTGAGAAGCCAAGGAGGGGAGTGAGGCATGGGGGAATATAAATCAGTCAGGCAGACTGTGACTTAGGTTGGCGAGGAGGGTACACAAGAAGAAACAGGCTGATTCTGGAAATGTCAAAGGAGATCTGTCCTTGAGAACCTCACACTTCATGCTTATGGGTCTGAACTTTATCCAATAAAGTCTCCCTTTTGCTGCATCTGGAGTCTATGGAGGAAGATAAACCAAAGGGTACATCCAGCCTTGGAAGAATAGTTTATTCAACAACAAATCTTACAGCTTGTACTATTGTTTTTCTTTAAAAAGAAACTTAGTTCGTATGAAGTGGATTGCAAAATGTGCCCAACAATTTAAGGGAAGACCAGAAAAAGATGTCTCTGGGCTTGTAGGATTTCAGTGGTTGTTAGATTCATCCATTCAAGATTCACAGTTTGGCATCAATCTTCCTGGGGAGGTTTGGAGTTTGCTGCTGGTTTTCCAGGTCTTAGAGCATTGAGAGAAATTTGTTTGATATGAGAGGTGGAAGACATCTGGCTCCTCACCTCTGTTCCTCTCTTCCTTGAAGTACAGACCTTCACTGGACTTGCCTGGAGGAAGGCTGCAAGGCCAAAGCAGCACACATTAGAGGGAATGTGGGATACAGAACCCAGGGTGGGCAAAACAACAACCACCCTACTGCAACCCTGAAGATCTGGACATTCTCATTTCTATGGAGGAGCACGTAAGATGTGGCTGTGCTCTTACTCCGTGGTAGGCTACGGAAATGTTGTAGAAAACACTCCCTGCATATTCTAAATCATCTTCATTGCAACCAGACTTTGAATCCTCCTTTCTGTTAAACCCAGGGGAAAGTTCCTTATCTTTAGAAAGAAATTGATGCGAGCGAAGAATTTTTCTTGGACTCAGAAATGGAGCTCAGAATCAGCTCCCACTTGTCTATTAGAATGCCACCCCACCTCCCAGCTCACCTGGCTTACTTTCTTTCCTTCTTTCACATGTGCTTCTTGCCTCCTACCCTGCTCCCCTCGCAGCTCAGCAACCTACAGGAAACATCAAGGGCTATTTCCCAGGGCCTGGCCTTTGATGCTAGTAGGCTGTTTAGGTTGGAGCCATCCCATATGGTGCTGAGTCAAACTGGGAAGTAGGAGGGTATTGTTGAGATCCCCAGATCTGTAACTAACCAAAGTTGTGAGCAAAGATGAGACTAAGGCAGCTTTCATTTTTTTGGCAAGAGCCCCAGTTGAACATGAGAATGCCCAGAAGCAAAGGCAACTCAATCTACAATAAATTAACAGAATAACCTATTGGTTCTGGCTTTTTGTCAACACAGTAGACTGAAGACACTTCTCAATGTCTGGGAAATAAATGCTTGCAAGCCTCTGATTTTACATGTAGGCCTGTGCCCATCTCGGGGGGCTGAACAAAATGAAGTACTCTCTGTGGGACTCTCAGTGGGGTACTGACCTGGTAACATCATGCACCTCTAGCAACTTTCCCTTCTTTTGTGAAAGAAGTTTACATATCCCTAATAGAGATTCAATTGCTTCTATGGGGCAGCCAGTATGAAATTATGCAACACAGCTAAGTCAGGTAGAAATATTATCGACAGTCAGACAGGGCTGGGCACTCAAGAGAGTCAATACAGATGAGAACACATTCTACCTGTGGCTGGAGGTGCATCTGTCAAAGGTCAGGCCTCAGGATAAAGACAGAATGACCAGACCTATGTGCTGCCCCAAAGATAAGCAATAAATTGAAGATTATACTACAATTGGTATCATCTGGTTCAATAAAGTCTAGATAGACATCATTCACCCCAATGGATGACCAGGAACACCTGATCCATCTCTTCCCCGAAAGGTCCTTATTCTTTCCATGTACACTTGCTATGTAACCTGCTTCCCCATTAGATCAGTATTACCTAATGGCTATACTTGTAACCTTCTTTGTTGATCATAGTTTTGGTCCATGACATACCCATCCCATGATTTGCTCTATGAAACTTCCTCTGTGAAGTGGGGTCCAAGGCAGCCCACTTTTGGGTCCCTTCCTGTCTCTCAGGAGCTGTCCTCTCAATGAATTTTTTCCTACTCTTAACCTCTGTTGCTCCTTAGAATTCATTCTTTAATTTTGAGGAAAGTAAACTTGGTGTATCTGACATCTAGCAGGTTAGGAGTTATATTATTTCCCCTATATCAAACTTATATTGAGAACAAAAATAATCATATAACTTATACTGAAAATAAATGGTATCTTGGTTACTTTTCTCTCATTGCTAAGACAAAATCCCTGACACCCAAAACTAAGGAAGGAAAGGTTTACTTAGCTCACAGTTTATGGAGGTTTCAGTCCATAATCAGCTGGCTCCAAAGCAGAGTGGTGTGACAGAGGGCAACAATTAATGGCGGCAGAAGACAACAAAAGCAGCAAGAGCAACAGAGGGAGGAGAGCAAGCTTATTCTCCTCCCTTATATTGCAAGCAGGCTACCCACCCTTGGGTGAGTACAGCAATCACAAAATCTCCATGCCCTCCTCTTGCACAGGATGAGGATGTTTACAAAGTGAGGACCCTGGCCCCCTGCTGAGTCACTTAGTTAAACTTCTAAACATGTCAAGTTGACACAATGTATCAACCATTACTAATGGGAAAGGAAAACATTCCTATTATTTCCCCTTAAATACTTTCTATGAACAAAATAGTAAAAGATTTTCTTCTACCAGTTACTATTCACAAAAGTTATTCGCCCTCCTTGAGCCAGCCTTTACATAAGCTATAGTCACAAAGAATCCAAATAATATGCATTGTCATTGAGTTTCCATTCAACTATTTTTGACACTGAGTTAGTTTTATATTTCTTATATTGCAACTTCAAAATTGTGTAACAAAAAATACTTTTAGGGCTCTGAAAGATAGAAAAAAATTAAGTTGATCATCATCTCAAGACAAAAGCAGAGCTAACAGACTGTAAAGACTATAATCAACTTTCTTTTTCTTTCTTTTTCCTCTTCTCTCAAGGCTTGCATCAGATGCAGGGCTTCACCAAGGCCATCCAGCTAACCACTGACCTACCTTCACAGCCCGAAGTTCTAATAGAATGTTCCTAAATAGGCTACTATTCTGATGCAAGGGAGTTAGAAACGGACATGTGGATGTTGGGTAAGTTTATTATATGGATTGTTACATAAAACAGAAAATCAGAAAGCATGAACTGGCCTCCTACTTGGGGAAGAATAGGGAGTGGACACAATTTACAGTTAATAAGCTAACCTAAGACTCACTGCAGCAATCAAGAGCTAACCCACAGACAGCAGGAGAAAGTAATGGCGTATGCATGCCCTGAACAAAAGATGTGAATATCCATTGGGAAAGCAGGAATTTCAAAGCCATCAAGAGAAAGGAGAGAACTGAATGCTCAGATGGGCTCCATCCTGCCTTTCCTTCAGGGGTCTGGAAACCATCCATGGCCAGCAGCAGCTAGGGACGCTGAAGAGGAGAGACTGAGTCTCTCCCCCAAGGAGACAGGATGAAGAAGAGAAGGAGCAAAGCAGGGTGGGGTGGACCAGGAAGAAAAGCAAGGCAGAATGTGTTAGCTTGTCACCTCTATCTTCCATGAAGCCCTCAGCAGAGGTAAGAAAGGCTAAGCCAAGTCAGTGAGGGGTGGGCCACGGGAAGGCGTTGCAGGGAAGACTTGTGAGATGGCTTCGTCTAGCTTGGGGGAAGAGTAGCTCCCATCACACTATCGGGTGAGTGCTATGTAACAGACTCAGGTAAACCTGCCGGGCATCATTCACAATCATTGTAAATTCCAAAAAATAGAACAGTTTCAAATCCTCAACAAAACTATTCCAAAGAAAAGGTGCAGGCTGACAAAAATCATTTTGTGGCAGTTTTGTTTAGCAGGGCCAAGATTAAATATCTGATTATTCAGAACTAATAACAAAGAAAAAAAGCTCTGGTTAAAAGGTCATTGTGATGTGCTAACATGAATAAATGAGAGGGAAACAGTGGCAGGAATTACACTGCTCGGAAAACAAAAGGAGGTGCGTAGGTGTGGGGACCCATGACTGAAGACCTCGCCCGCCCGGCCCTAGAAGCTGAGCCTGGCTCCACAGTGCACCCTCGTGCAAGCCAAGCACAATGGATTGCTCAGCTCCGGGAACTGGCCTTCAGTCCTGCAGGTCAAAAGCTGAACTCTGCCAGCAAGGGGACTGGGTGCAGGGCCCAGGCTCACAGTGCCAGGTAACCCAGGGTATCCAGGATGCAGTTGAGCACTCTGCCAGACAGGCAATCTTCAGAGGGACACAAATACCAGTTGGAAGGTTGCTTGGTGGAGACGGCATGGATACAAAAGAAGTCCTGCAGTGACGGGACTAAAAGCCTAGGCCATAAAGCGTGTGTGCCGCTTGCTAGCTATGTAGCCTTGGACAAGTTATCTAATCACTGTCTTAATTTTCTCATCTATTAAGTGAAGCATTCCAGTTATCTATTCCTATAGAACAAATCACTCCAAAACTTCCTTGGTACAGGTTTTCCAAAGATTTTTGAAGTTGCCCAAAGTCACCACAGCTGGATTCCAAAAAGCAAATGTCCCTAGAGACAGAAAGTGAAAGTGCCAGTTTCTTCCAGCTGAAACCAGAGATTGACACAGCAAGGAGCCACCATACACAGATACACAGGAAAGGGTGCAGGGCCACGTACACCTCCCAAGGGAAAAGTGTCAAAGAATTAGGGGGTTGTGTATTAAAACTTTTGTAAAAGTCTGCAAATTTTGTGTTCTTCCTACATACCGAATGTATTGTCCTGAGTCTCCTCAAATTCTCTTTCCAAATTATTTTTTGTTTTGTACTTTTAGCCTCTTTAGGCCAAGCTGGTGGTGAGTCTACTAGAACAATTTTCTGTTAAAAATTTTATAAGTTTCATGTAAGTCTTATTGGGGTTCACTTCATTAGCCAAAGCCACAAGTGTGCATCTCTTCAATGTAAGTCCTTCCTGCATGGGGTTCCCTGTGAGGCTGCTGAGAAATACACATCCTGGAGATGCTTAGAAGTCATTGTTTTATGAGGTAAATCTAGGAGACACTCTTTGTTTAGATCCTTCCAGGACCTCTGGCCTGTTTGTTGCAGATACTGCCATAGTATTTCTAAAGTCTTTATTTTTTATTTTTGGGGGTTTGGTTTGGTTTGGTTTTTTTTTATTGAGACAGGGTCTCATTATATAGTTTACATTGTCCTTGAAATCACTAGGTAGCCCAGGCTGACCTCCAACTTCCAGTGGTCCTCCTGCCTCAGCCTCCTGAGTGCTGGCATTACAGGTATGTGCTACTGCATCCAGCTCTCCTACAGCTGGATCTGATACTGCTATCTTGGGTGTGTTCTTTGGCCTAAGGAATTTTCTAACTTGAGAACTGTGTGCATCTGGAGAAGCTAGGAATAAGAAAGAATTCTATTTTCAAGTCCATCAAGTTCCAGCTTCTTTATATGTAATAGTGCATTCTTTAGTTCTTCTATCTCCTCTTATTATTGCAGACGAAGACATCAGGCAATATTATTCCTGAAAATACCCTTAGCTACAGCACTCCTTCAGTGCATTTCCTATTTTTCACATTACTTGAGGCCACGGCTCTCAAACCTCTTGCTACTCTCCAGCTTCCAACACCACCTTCCTTTATCTCCATCCCATCCTCACTGGTGGTTCCCTCGAGGCCTCCAGGCCAACATACTCCTAGACTCCATCCTCCTCCTACTCTGCATGGAGTCTCAAAGGAATTCCACTCCACCTCCAGGCACCAAAATCTTATGAATGAGATGATCAGTTACTCAGTGAATGACCACCTCATTGTTGAGTGGTGAGGATCCCCCTGCTTAACTCCCCTGCATGCTTATGTTACACAGTAACAACTCAGGGAAGGTTTTCCAGCCTTTAAATGCTTGTGCCGTGTGTTTGACATATTGTTTGGGAGTTGTCTTAGTTACTTTTTTCATTGCTGAGAAAAATACCCGACATCCAAAGCTAAGAGAGGAAAGGTTTATTTAACTCACAGTTTGTAGATGTTTTAGTTCATAGTTCGCTGGCTTCCAGGCAGGGTGGCATGAAAGAGGGACATCATAGTTCCTGGTGAGCAGAAGGCAGAAAACCAAGCAAGGTTTTCTAACCCTTATCAGGCTACTTAAGGCAGGCAGCACTCACACCCTTAATCCTAGTGCCCTTGATCCTAGCACTGCACCATGAATCAGTCCCAGTGTCACCCACTCTGGATCCAACCACCTCTGAAAAAGCCCCCGCTCTGACTGCATGAGGCTTTGCGGGGCATCCAGCCATAAGTCATTAACAAGAATATTCAATACTGCTACAGAGATGAGAAAACAAACAGGATGCAAGAAACACATTAGCTTATTAAATACATAGAGATATGAGTTATACACAAATGGAAAACATATTTAGACACACATATTAAGAGTGAGCTACTCCTATTTTCTAGATTAAAAAGATAAAATATGATTAAAGGAAGAGGATGGCAAAAGAATAAAAGTTTTTTTAAAAAAAGGTAAACAACAGAAAGACCAAGTAACACTAATAGTCCTGATACACTAACCCATAAGACACATGAGACTCTCGGTACTCATGAGGCCTGCTGCTCACCCCTCATTAGCGATACCCATCCTGGCCTCTTGTGTCATCTGCCTATTGCTGCTCAGAAGGCTAATCGACATGCTGCAGTTGTCTCCCTCCAACAAAACAAGTATTTGTCATTGAACATGGACACCTTCTGTTCAGTTGGACCCTGTGCCTCAGACCTCATGCTCCAGTCTCTGTAATCACATGATCAGCAGGGAAGGCTAATGTGGTAGACAGTTGTGTGGCCACTGCACAGTTTAGGCACTTGATGATGTGGCCTCACTATCATTCTCACCTCAGATCAGTGTTTACTCATCCCATTTCTTTCCTATATTGTGAGTCAAACTGTATCCTAAAGTCAATCCCTCACGGCTTTCCAGACAGAGACAGAAATACAGAGGGAGAGTGCTGCATGTGGATGGAGGCGAGGACTGGAGTGAGGCATGTGCAATCCAGGGGACACCAAGGATTCCAGCAACCACCAGGGACTGGAAAGAAGCAAGGCAGGACTCTTCCCTAAAGCTTTCAGGGGGAGCATGGTCCTTCTACCACTTTTATTTCAAACTTCTAACCTCCAGAAGTGAGAATTAACTTCTGTTCCGCACAGTAAATCTTGACAGGTAAAAGGCATGATGCCAAGAATTGAAAAAGGCGGGGGGAAAGAACAGAAAATGCATAGAACTACTACCTAAAGAAGTATAAATAAAGGAGGCCAACTAATTAAATCTAAGTTACAGAATGTAAATCCAGAAGGTCATTAACAATAAATAATAATGACAGCCTCCATTTGTGGAGCATCTGCTATGTCAGACATTGTGCTACACATTTGTCTTCATTTCCTCTGATACGAACAACAACCACAGGGTAAATGTTCTTACTACTAGGATGAGAAAGTCATCTGGAAGACATTCAGAGGTTTATTCGAAGTCACACAGGATAGTAAATAGCAGAGCCAGATTCAAAACCAGTTCTGTCTTGCTCCAAACATTTGATCTTTTCCAGGGTATCCACCCAATAACACAAATGGCAGCATCTACTGGGAGGCGAGGGAGATGTGCTAAATGGGAAAAAGGTTAGCACAGGAAAGTGAGGCTGAATAGGAATAAGAAACTGTATTATAAAAAAGCCCATCATCTAGTCAATATAGAAAGAGAATGAGACTGCAGGGTAGGTTTCTTTCCATCTTTCTTTTTTCCTCTTATTAAACACATAGTCTGGAAGTTCACAAAATAAATAAGATTTGTGTGGCATATGCATGGTCACCAGAATGCGCAGGGAAGCAGAAAGAGAAAGAGGACCCAATTCTCATTTCCTATTTGGGATTCTAGGAAAAATGGAACAAGAAGGAGTTTCAGATGAGTTTTTGGGAAAGGGGGAGATACAGGAAGTGAATCAAAGGGACCCAAAATCCAAACACTTAGAAGCTCTCAAAAAGGACAGATATCTAAAAGGTGACCCATGTGGCACCCTGCTAACAGTGCCCCTCTAGGGCATCAGGCCAGGAAAGCGTAAGAGCTATGCAAGGAAAACTACTTTATTAAGGAAAGGAAATAACTAAAAATAACTTGGCCAAATGAGGGATATTTTGCAGAGGTAGATAGCAGATGACCAAACTTTTTTCAAACAAGAAGAAATAAATATGGAAGAATGATGAAGTTGATGAAAGCCCTCCTGGCTTGGGAAGGGATAAGAGAATGGAGGGGTATGTTTAAAACATGATACCAAGAAAACTCAAAGGAAGGGAGAAAGCCAAAGTCTTTATAAAAAAACAAATAAATGCTCCTAGCTGTGGTAGTATAAAATGCCCAGAGACAGGGGGCAGGAGAGGTGCTGAAGCCAAAAATCAAATAAACGAACAAATGAGATGTGTTGGAGACACTGTCAAGGCAATGAGGGAAGAAAAGGGAAGAATGGTAACTCTTCTCGTGGACACGTTAGTGCTCAGAAAACAGAGACTGTGCTCACAGTATAAAGGAGAGGCAGTAAGAACACAGCGTGAGAAGCTGAGTTTAAAGGTTTGACATGTGGAGGTTTAGCCTTTCTTTTCCTCTTTAAGGCAACTTTCTTAACCTCTCTGTGCTTCAGCTTCTCTTTATGTGTAAAACCAGAGAAAAGGAAGACTTTTGCACTCCCACTGCCTTCTAGCCTGGATGGCTATGGGGAGTCAGTGAGGTAAGACCAATGCTTTCCACAGGGGCCCGGCTGGTGGGAGAAGTCAATGAACATTGTGATGAAGATTCATTGTTGAGGATAACCTTGGGAGGCATCACCAACAGCTGACCCTGAGCCAGAAACTGCAGACACGACATAGAATGTCTGTGAAGGACAATTTAAAGGGTAGAAAAAAATACGAAGAGAGATGTGGACTAAGATTTGAAAATTAAAAGAAAGGACCACTCTTAAATAATTGTGGATCGCATATGGCTTAAAATATGCGCTGCGCTGTCAAACTGGTAAAGGGAAAGGGTTCGGGGTGGAACAAACTCATTTCCAGGTCCTTATAAGACAATGGAGCAGGACCAGGATTCAGCTTCAGTGGCATCTGAGAGAGCAATGTAATGAGCGCCACAATAAAATAATGAGGGTTAATGGTAGGCGACTGAGGAAGGAGGAAACACAGCAACAATTTGAGGTCATATCCTACGTGCACATCAATAGAGAATAAATTATGGTACATCTATAATTTATGGTCCATCAAAAAGAATGTGGCAGTTCTATACATGTTGCTGTACAGGAAACCCTTTATGTGGTGTTTAATGATAAAGTGCAGAACAGTGTATACATTAAATTACTCTTATTTTATTAAAATATTTTATGTGATTATATGTACATAAATGAGCCAGATACACAGAGCTTGAAAAATGTAGCTGGGTTGTGGAAGGGGCTTTTGTTTTCCTTTTATTACTTACTTAGTAGAAGAAGTGGTTATTGCTAAACAAAGCAGTCCTGGGGGTTAGAGCATAGCTGGGTGGAAGAGCATGTGCTTAGCATCCACAAGGCCTTGGGTTTAATCCCCACCATCCTCACATTTTTTTAAACAGCCTTGGTAGGGTTACTACTTGAATAACCTTGAACAAATTCTTTAGCTCTTCTTTGCCTCAGTGTAAAATGAGAGTGAAAACTGACAGGGTGACCACGAGGAGGAATGACACTCTGGACAGGGCTTAGCATCGGAACCCCCCACCGCTGTCCACTGTGTTATTATCATAGCTCTGTGACGTCCTTGAGCCATTTCATCACAAGCATGAGCCCATTCTGGGAAGTAAAAAAAGCCAAAGTGAGGAGAGTAAAGAGAATCCAGAAGGTTTAAAAGTGAAGAGGGGTCTGCTTGCCCTCCTAGCATGCTTGTTTCTCGAGGAGAGCCACAGAAACATTTTGTAAAGCTTTACTCAAAACCTGATGGATACACATCTTTCATATTGTCTTAAACATCTAGATTTGAGGTATTCAGTGGGAATGGGCAGATTTGCACTGTAGAGCTGTCCTATCCAAGATCAGGGTACGTTTTATTAATTTAATTAATTTCTGATGTTCTTAGTCTAATTATAAAAACAAAACAAAAAAAAAACTTACATGTACCTACACATTTCTTCTTAAGTTAGTTCTGAAATTTTTTTTCCTAATATTGCAAAGGGAGTCTTTATTTCCATGCTCTCTTTTCTTGAAAGCTCTGGGGATGAATCTTACCAGATTTTAAAGTGCATCCATGGAGCAATAATGAGAAATAGCTGCTGAAGAGGGAATGAGAAGATCAAAGGATAGAAATAGACCCTAATTCATATGGGAATTTTGCTTATTATAATCAGAAAGGGGAAATGAATTAATCTGTAAATTACAGTGAGAAAACTAGTTATCCATTTAGAAAAAGATTCTTTAGTAAGGCTTATACTAACTAAATTCAGATTAATCAGAGACTTTTTAAATGAAACTAAGTCAGATTAATCAAGGTTTTTTTTTTAATAAAGCTGTTACAGGAACAGAAGAAAGTGAATTAATTTATTTTAAATCATAGCATAAAAAATGCTCTCTAGGGAATGCATATAAAATTTAGACACCATAAACAAAATTTAAATATTTATGTGATCAAATTCATTCAAACATATTGAGAACATATTTGCAGCACATATAAAAAGGTCGATTTTTTAACTTATAAAGAGTTTATTCTAATCAATTAGGAAAAGATTTGATAAACCAATTTAAAAGTAAATGAATTAAAGGAACAAGTTCATCAAAACAGCTTGTAGAAGTTCTAATCGTCAATGAATACCAGGAATAAAAGCGGGAGGCCAGGGGACAGCTCAGACCTGGGACAGAGCAACTGGAGCGCAACGGTCTGTGGACAGCGCCCACCCACCAGTGGTAACCCATAACCTGTGTGTGGCCTTCTAGGACAGCGACTTGAGTGGCTTCCATGTCAGCACAGCTGAGGATGCCGACTCACCCAAGGAATTAGGAGTGAAAAGAGCGTTTTCCTAACTTTGCAGTTAAGGGTTGCTTTTTCATTTGACGCTTTCAAGTTTCAACTTCAGAGGAAAAAAAAAGAAAGAAAGAAATTGTACACTGGTGTGCTAGTT
>RJWT010027326.1:0-15539 GCA_004365215.1 Cuniculus paca | reverse complement strand
GTTCCAGAATGGCGGCAGCATAAAGAATCTGTTCCTCAGAATCAGGCTCAGAGTGCCCAGCGATCCAGGCACACGACCCCTACAGCCAAGAGAAAGGAAAGCCTGGCTACTGCTCCAGCTGGCAGCAGACCTTGGCATCATCCATGTGGTGCTGGTTTTAGGTGCACACAGAATGCATGAACTCCGAGGTTAAGAAGGCTTCCGCCCTGATTTCAGAGGGCCTGGGAGGCCAGGCAGTGTGCCCCTGAGAGGGCAGTGTGTAAAGCTGTGAGTGTGAAGTCAAAGGTGCATTGGAGACCCCACAAGTTTGGAAAAGCCAGGGATGTGGATCATCGGAGGAAACCTGCAATGAGGGAGCAGAGCCAGCACAAGAGAGATGCCACAAGATCAGTGACCACTAGAAGTGCCATAGGGGTGGAACCACACAGGCCCTTTGGAGCTCAAAATTTGCCACAGGTTGCTTCAGATACTGGACAGGCAACTATAGGATTTAACATTTACCCTGCTGGATTTTGGACTTGTTTTGGTCCCAATGCTTTGTACCCTCCTGTTTGTAACTTTTGGAGTGAAAATGTTTGTCTTGTGTCTTTGCATGTTTGAAGTGTTTAACTTTGTTTTTGCTTGTACAGGGACTTGCAGCTAAGAGTTTGCCTTACATTTCAGAGACTTGGGACTTGGACTTTTCAGCAATGGTGAAACTGTTTCAATGCTGAAACTGCTAGGACTTTGGCAACTCTTGCAGATGGACTAAATGCCTTTTGCATAAAGTGATGTGCATGAGTCTTTGGGTATCCAAGGACAAAATGTTGTTTCTAATGTAATGTTGATAGACTTAATGCTAGTTAAGGATTGTTAAACTGTGTTCTAATGTTCAAGTTGCAAAATGGTAAGAATTAGCCTGTCTTGGTGTCTGCAGGCTGCTTTAAAGAAATATGTCTGGTTACCAAGTTGACAAGGGGTGGATTCTTATGGTTAATACATTGTGTCAACTTGAGAAGTTTAGAAGTTTAACTGAGAGACTCAGCAGGGAGCCAGGGTTCTTACTTTGTAAATATCTTCATCCTGTGCAAAGGAGGGCAAGGACATTTTGTGAGTGCTACACCCACCCTGAAGGTTTGGGGGGGGCCTGTGTACAATTTGAGGGTAGAGGCTTGTGTTTTTTGCTCTTTTGCTCTGGCTGCTGCCTTGAAGTGCTGTCCCTGTGCCGTGCCACCCTGCCTTGGAATCAGCTGATTATGGACTGAAATCTCCAGAAACTGTGAGCTGAATAAACCTTTCCTTGCTTCACTTTGGGTGTCAGGTGTTTGTCTCAGCAAAACGAAGAAAAGTAACCAGTGAATGACCCGGGGGCGGATTTAGCTTAGCAGCGAAGAGCCTGCCTTGCAAGTGTGAGGTTGTAAGTTCGATCCCTGGTACCAAAAAAAAAAAAGAATTAAGGTGAATTATGCACATGCGCCTCTGCCCATGATGAATATAATCATTATGCACTGCAAATCTGCACCAATAAATGCAACGAATCTTGAGTGAGTCACGCATCTCAGTTCCTGGTCCACGACCTCATGTAGGCTACTTTGGTCGTTGTTACTCACTGTTGCTGCTGCAGTGCACTCCCTCTTCTCGCGTCAAGCCCGCTTTTCCTGGACATCACTAACTGTGTTTAATCAGCTTTTTTGGTGTGTACATTTTTTATCTAAATGTTTTTGGATTGTGCCTGTTCTTTTGGTTTGTATAAATCATGTTATATTTTTCACTTCTTTCTGTTTCCCCTGATAATGTGCTAAGGTCTGCACTGCTAGGGATCGTCCTTTCCACTCTCCTCATCGTAGCCACGCGTATCTGAGTGTGCACCCACTGACGTGTCCCTATCGCCCTGTGATACGCGCGCTTGAGGTCAAGGCCCTGACACCAAACCAAGGAGAGTCCAGTGCCTAATCCCAGGCGGAGGCCTATGAAGGTTCATTTGGGTTATGCTACTAAGGGAAATTATGTTTCAAATAAAAATGTACAAGAACTAGAGGTATTGGAGTTTAAAGTCTTTAATATGTATGACAAATGATATTTCTTCAATTCAAAATAAGTTTAAAGTTCTCTAATGTTATGCAAACACTCCACACTTCAAAGGATATAATATTATTATTTTAGAATGAAAATCGAATAATGATACATTTATCTTATTTTAATTTAGTGTTTCTCAGTTGGGCAAGCTATTTGAATAATTTTATATGATGGCTCGTCGTTAGTACTTCTGTACCTATCTTATGGACTTTGCCCACTTTTTAGTAAAATATATTTTCCTCATATTTTAAAAAAGTACATATTTTCTGAAAATAAGTTTGTCTGATATGTTGTGAGTGTATTCTCAGTTTGTGATTAGATTATGAATTTGGTTTAGAGAGGTTTTTTAATTTTCATTTTATTAATATTATGTTTCCTTAAGATTTATAACTTTGAAGTTATAGCTACCTATATTATCAGTCTTTGAAAGTTTTAAATGCTAAATTATTTGAGAATTTTATTTGATGCCTGTATCCAGCTTGCTTCTCTTCTAAAAGTTAAGCTTTTCTAGTCAGTCAATTAAAATAAATTAATAAATGCTACATTTTCTATGGTCATTCCTTTAATATCATCACTCTCTTTAAATTATCCTGTCTTCAAGTCTGCAATATACCCATTTACATTCCTTAATTTGAATGTACTTTGAGCCTCAGTATACATGATAAAAATCTTTCTTCTGTTTTTATTAGTGTATACATAATTGAAGTGTTTGTTTTGAAAAATTTGTAGGTATATTTATATCATTTCTTGGTCATATTTTATCCTTCCCTCTATCTATGCTTCTGTTTCTCTCCCCAACCTCCTTCTCCTTCTCCATAGTCTATTTTCCTGTTTCCTATCATCTATCTTTTATTTTATTCTTTAATTAATTTATAACTTGAATTTCTCATATAAGATAAACCATATGATATCTAACTTTATTTATCTGGCTTATTTCACTTGATGTTGTGGACTTAGAATCCTTTCATTCTTGTAAAAAATGAACTGATATCATTTCTCTTCATGACTCAATAATTTCCATTATATATATATTCTACATTTTCTTTATCAATTTTCCATCTAGACAGTTTTGGAACTTAACTATAGTAAATTGCACTGCTATAAACAAGTGTATAAACTGTGAGTGTTTGTGCACATCTGTAATCCCAGCACTTGGGAGGCTGAGGTAGGAGGATCGCTGTGAGTGTGAGGCCAGTCTGGGCTACATAGTGAATGCAAGGCCAGCCTGGACTACACGGTGAGTCCCTGTGTGAAAAAGGAAAATGCAAAAAGCAAAACAATACCAAAAAAGCTAGGCTATACATGTATCACTGTAGTATGATATCTTTAACTCTTTTGAGAACATACAGAGGAGAGAGACATAGATAGGTCAAGTGGAATTTCTACTTTTAGTTTTAGTTGTTTTTTATTTTTCTGGAAATCTATATACTGTTTTCCATAGTGGTTTAACTAGTTTGCATTTACACTGACAATGTGTAAGGGCTTCTTTTACCCCTTTCCTCACTAGAATTTGTTGATACTGAGTCCTGGATATTGAGTCTGAAGGAAGTAGAATGGACTCTAGTGTTGCTTTGATTTGCCTTTCTAATGTCCAAAGATATACTTATTGATCATTCATGCTGCTTTTTTTTTTAGAACTTTGCCAACTTTTTAATCAGATCACTTGGTTTGGGAGATTAATTATATATGAAATTACATATATATGTATATGAAAACATGTTTTAATTTCACATGTTCATATATATGATATCAGTCTATCAGGAAAGCAGCTGGAAAACTTTTTTCCAATTTTGTGAGATATCCATTCACTATATTGATTTTTTCCTTGGTTTTGTAGAAAATTGTTTATTTGATGTAACTTGATTTATTGATTCTCCTAATTATTTCATTTGCTTTAGGAGCTCTGTTTAGGAAGTCTTTACAGTGTGGGAGATATGATAGATCATGTTTCATTCTTCTTCATAAGAATGACCAGTATTACTAAAACTGTGTTAAAGAACCCCTTTTAGCCAGCATATCTTTTGGTACCTTTGTCAATAAACTGAGGCAGAAGCTGCATGAACCTGTTTCCAAGATTTCTCTTCCTTTTCTTCCATTGTTTTCCATGTCAATTTATTAAGCCAGTGCCATGTTTTCTTGTTACTCTAGTTTCATAATAAAACATGAAATCAAAGTTGTAATGTCCGCCAATTTTCACTTTTTGCTTAGGTTTACTTTGGCTATTTTGGGTCTCTTCTGGGTCAATAAAGTTTATGTTGGATTTTCTCTAGCTCTGTGAAGAGAGTTGGTTTTTTAATAGTGATAATGTTATATTTTCATATTTTTTGGTAATATGAACATGTTAGCAATATTAATTTTATCTATCCAGGCACATGGAATGTCTTTTCATTTTCTAACAACCTCTTCAATTTCTTCAGAATTCTATGGTTTTCATTATTAAGGTCTTTCAAATCCTTGGTTAGGCTGATTACTAGAAATTTGATGTTTTTAAAACTATCTTGAATGGAATTGTTTTTCTGATTTTTTTTTTCTTGGTGGATTCATTGTTGGCATGTAAGAATATTATTGATCATTTGTGTTGATTTTAAGTCTTGCCACTTTACAGAATTTATCACCTATAAGAAAATTCTAGTGGTGTTTTTCGTGCCTTCTATGTAAAAGATCACATAATCTGCAAATACAGATAATTGAATTTATTCCTTTCTTATTCATATTTCTTTTATTTCTTTCCATTGCCTGTTTGCACTGGTTAAGGTTTTGTTTATGACATAGACTAAGAATTCATAGTGAGATTAGAATCTATTTTCATATCCCTGATTTTAGAGAAAACACTTTATTTTTTCCCCATTCAGTATGATATTGGTTGTGATTTGTCTCATGTTGCTTTTTTCAATTTGAATCAGGATCCTCCTGTGCCTATTTTAACCACTGTTTTAATGAGGAAGAGATGTTGGATTTCATCAAAGACTTTTGCTGTATGTTATTGAGATGTTTTCATGGTAAAATCTTTCATCTCATATTTCAAAATTATTTCTCTTCTATTTTCTTTTATGTGTATTCCCAAATCAGTATTGGAATATGTCACATGCATGGACAAAAACACATATTTTACTTTATTTTTTATTGCAATATCTACCTCAGTATTTGATAATGTGTGTGCTTGATTATATTGTCAAATTACCATGATACAGTAAATTTTATTACTCTAGTATAACAACCACATTCAGCAAATTAATTTGGAATTAAGTAACTGAGGAAGAAAAGGCAATTAAAGAGCTCTTTAAGGTTTGAAACTAGTTGAACCTTTTTATTTATTTTCTTTAAGAAGGAAACAGTCTATTACACATAAATAAATAATATTTGAGTTATTTCTCTGACTTTTAAAGAGATTTTATGGCTACTATTTAGACTGCAAGAAGAGAGATTCCTTAAAAGACAATTGCTATGTTAAAAGATGATGATGGTTTACACAAAATTGTCACTGAAGGAGTGCAAAATATATAAATTCTGAATGTACTTCTGAGGTGGTGTCAATCCCTCAGAAGTGGTTTGGATATGGAGATATAAGAGTAAGAATATCTCCCTAGATTTGCTTCAAGCTTCTTGACCTCACAGTATTTATTAACTCCTGAAATACAGAGGGGGTAGCAAAGGAATTCAAGCTACATAAAATAAGTTAAGTTTTAGCAATTTTAGTTTTATATTTTCAAGTGTAGGGTTTTTACTGTAGATGTGGTCCACTGGACATGAAACTTCAGATTCAGGGAAGGATTTTGGGGTTATGTTTTATGGTAGGTGAAGTATAACTATTACAAATGACTAGATTAATTAACACCCATTGACCCAACTTAGCATTGAACTATGCTGATAATTAGGAAAAGAATAAGCAACATGTAGGGGAAATTACAGTCTCATCATATTGCTATTTCAAACAGCAACAGACATAAGTAAAACAACATAAAAACAGAACAAAATGATGCAAAATACAACAAAATACAACCCACTTACCATCCTAGAATGAATTCCAGTTTGGGAGAAATAGTGTGTGATTTTTCTCCACTAGTTATACAGATAGCCTATGTGTCTAAGTTTTGTTCTCTATTCACCTTTGTCCCATAATTTATAAATTCCATGTGTAATAGTTAGACAAGAATGAGTAGAATTTGTTGAGGTCAGCATTACTTCCTGTCTGCATAAAACAAAGGAAACTAGACAATTAAGTTGTTAACACATTTCTTTCCAAAGTCATCATCATACAAATGGCATTAGAATCAATGGAATTGTGGAAACACACCTAGTAAATTATTGTTTTCCATTAGCACAAGTTGAGAGCAATTTACTTTCATCTAGTTCACTCTCAACTTCTCATGCAGGTACAGAGCAGGTAGCCCTGAATTCTTGATTTAACAGTGTTTAGGGTTTTGCAACTTTAGAACAAGGAAGAAGAATGTGGATTCAAGTGTGTGGGTAGTGTAACTGTAGGCCAAGGAAAAGCAGACTGGAGAAGTGGACAGGACCTGTTAAGTGCAAGACTGCAGGGCAGTGCCAGCTGATTCTCATGACCAGGTATGTAGAATGTCTATCAGGCTCCCAGATGTGTGCAGTGTAAAGGGGGCCAGATGCCACAAGCAGCCTGCTATCCTTACTCTTCATGGTAGCCCATCCTGCCCCAGATGGAGGGCACACTTTTATTTTTGCTTTTTCTCATTTGCTCAGCCCAGGTATTCTCTGAAGAGCCAGTTCTTCCCTTAACCCTTCAACCTTCATCTTTGAAGTACATTTTTGGCACCATGCTTGCTTTATCCTGTCTAATTCTTTGTTCGAGGCAACGAGAACCTGGAATACTTTTGGTTGGTGAGCCATTTTTAAAGGAACTATCCAACAACATGCGTGGGGGTGTAAATTTTGCTAGGGTTAGTAAGGGAACAAGAAAAGGATAGTGAGCAATAAAGAACCTGCTATTAATTTTCTTTAAAAACTTTCTTGACACAAATACTGGATAGCTGAGACTTAGTTATGCAGGTGTTAGAATGGCAAAGAATCTAAAGCAATGGAGAGCAAAGTAGTCTCTGTCATTCAGATTGGGTGGGAAATCATTAGTTTCATGACATAGGCTCCCTGAATGTCACAATACTTCAGTTCAGAACTATTGATGAAAAAAGATTGACTGATATTTCAGTATCTTGTGGCTTTCTGAAAGTAAGTCCGCTGTGAATATGGTTTATGATAATACCATGAACTGCAACAGTTTCCTATGAAGTGATTATACATTTATTTATTAAAATGTGTATACACAGCCAGGAATACAGCTCAGCGGCACAACTGCCTGCCTGGCAAGCACAAGGTCCTGAGTTTGATCCGCATTACCAAAAAAAAAATGTGTATACATATGTATGTGCACATGTTTAGAACTTGAATCTACTTTATAATTGTGGCTTACTTCCACTTTCAAATAGAAGCAACCTATTGTTCAATTAGTCATTCAAATGAAATAGCCATGCTAACTGCACATTCTTTGAGGCGTTTGTTTTACCAGTGTCTACTTGAATTTGAGAACAAAAGCAAGGGTATATATATATATATATATCACACTTATTTATATCTACAACATATTTACAAAGTTTATTACGCTTGATTAACATTGTATTTAAGCTAATTGAGAGTGAAAGCTTTGTTATCAAAGATAAGAAATATGTATACTATGTACAATATAAATATATATAAAAATATAAATATAAATATATCTCCAAAACGAACTTAAGCATAATTTTAGGACATGAAGGAGAACTTACAGTTGCCATCTGTTAAATGTTCGTGCCTAAGACTTTAATTTGGTATCTGTCCACATTCTGAGTCATAGCCTTTCTAGGTAGAGTCAGATTGATATTTTCCAGGATGTCTTGCCAGAAGAGTAAAGGCCAACTGACAGAATTCCTTTCCAAAGAAGATTTGATAATAGGTATGAAGGTGTGGTGTGCTTTTTGCTTCCTTCACAGTGGTGACTGTAAAGGTTTATCAATCTTTCTGTAGTGCTTTGGCCGGGATGCTACTTGGGGGAATCTGGCTGCTGGCTCATGGAATGTTCAGTGCTGTGCTCTGAAATTATCTGTGTTACAAAAGAATTCTGATAGGTTTGGATAATTTTGCAGGTTATGCATTTCAAAGATTTAATTTTTGGCCCTTCTACAAGTGACCAAAACATACCTTCTACCAAGGCACTTTCTGTTTGTGATAAACAAAAAAGGTGTCACTAAAATTTTTTGGCAAACACCTAGGAGTCTTGTGCATTCAATCCTGAGCAACTGGCAACAATACTTAGCCATATGTGGCAAAGGTAATTGTCTTTGTTTTTGCCCAGTATGAGTCATGTGCTCTAGCTAGAGAATTACTCTTGCTAATTTGCTCTTTCATATCCCGTACAGTTCACATTCTAGACTGGTCCTTTGTTTTCATGCAGTATTGCGACTTCATCTTATCACTTGCCCTAGAACTTGCTTACATTCATTGTAAATGCCAAATTTTTAATAAGTCTATGACTAAGATGTGCCTCTTATTTGCTTAGCTAAATTTTTGTTATGAAATGTTTATCATGTTGGAGTGTTTCCCTTTCACACTGTATTGCATTTACATAGTCATCATTCACTGTATAATCAACAGGAGGATCCCTTGCTTTTGGTCAATCGTCTTCATGCTAAATACTCATGATGGTACGACAGCTTTTGTCTCCAATATTTAAGATAAAATAGTATCTTTTGGAGTTGAGTGAGGGTTACATATAATATTAATTCCTCAGGGAAAAGAAATACTTATTCCATAATGTTTAATTTTTCATGCCTAGCTGCATTTGGTAAGAAGAAGCCTTAATTTAATGCTTCCATTTTTATGGGAACAAAGGCAAAGAGCTTACTTCAAAAGAAGGCTGTGGGATAGAATGGTCATGGTCATAAGGGAATTGATGAGAAATTCTAGGAATATTCTAGTGGCAAATGTTCTGTTTTCGGAATTCAGATATACTCTTGAAAAATACAGGACCTACTAAACATGAAAAAAGGATTTAAAACCAACATTTGAAAAAGAAGCACATATCAAGTAGGTGAAGTTAGAGAAAGATTAGTAGATACTCCAGCTACCACATGGGTCCCAGGAACATAGATTGCAGGATATGTTTGGTAAATATACAAATTGGCCAAAAGTGTCTAAAATGGTGCAGCAAAGAGTACTTGGAGGAGAAAGTCAGATGCTTAAACTTTCTATGGTTCATAAGTCATGAGCTCAATAAGCGGCACAACTAATTACTGTAAAAATACGTATATAAAAATAAGCTTCATTTTATGTACTACTCCCTCATATTTCTTCTAAAGTATGAAGAAAGGAAAGTTACATGGATAATTTAGTTACATGAAAATCTGAAGTATTTATTTGTCCAGAGTGAGTAGGAAAATTTAGAGTTCCTGAATTCTCCAAATAGGTAAAGCACAGTTCTATCTTTAAGTTCCTATGTTTTCGTAAAACCTAAGTTATGTGGCAACAGTAATAAAGGAAATATATGTTTATGTTTATGATATAAATCAATGCTGTTATAAAAGTTACCTCTGTTATTATAAACAAATATATATATATATATATATATATACTGTTAATATTAAGTGCTAGAATAATGTCATAAAGTAAAAGTTCTATAAGACTCAGATTTTTCTGATATCTTACACAGGTTCTAGTGGTTCTCAAATTATCACTGAATGCAAATAATTTTAAATAGAAAAATGCTAAATATCATTTTATAGACTTACTCTTGTTAATTTGTAAAAGAAAATCATACACACAACACACATGCCCATGCGTGTATCATGAAGGTACCACAATTTGATTAGGTATTTTTAAGTTGGCCAGCAATTGGGCAGTTTGAATTTTTTGATTTTGTTGAAGAAAGTAGATCTAAATGGTCACACAGAGGATTCTGTGATAGATATGTTTTCTCTTGGGTAGATACTTAGGAACATGATAGAAAATTTTATGTTAAATTTGTGTTTAACTTTGTAAGAAATTGTTGTTTACTGGTGAAAGCTAAGGTGGCTTTATGCAGTCTGATGAGGAATGTGTGAATTTATGTGAATCTGTTCCCTCACCACCACTTTACATTGCCTGAATTTCTTTTTTTGCTTTTAAATTAATATGAGTTCATATAGTGCTAAATCAATGTTGTTTAAATTTTATTTTCTTTAATGATGACTTATCTTGAACATTTTTTTCTCATGGTCATTTTTTGCATGCATCTCTTTTTCAGGGAAGCAGGTTTTCAAATCTTCGCCTAATTTTCTCTGTTGTATCTAATCACTGAGTTTTAATAATTTATATAAGCTTTGTATTTTGTATGTATTTTCTTTGAGGTTGTGAGTAGTATTTTCAGTATCTTAACATTCTTTTTCATGAGCTGTAAATTTTTAATTTTTGTATAGTTCAGTTTCTCAAACTGCTAATATGACAATGTTTGTGCTCTCAGTAAAACTGCTGAACGCAAGTTCACAAGATAGTTTTACTAGTGGTTAGTAGAGTTTGGTTTTTTAATTCAAACTTGCGATGCATTTGCTTTGGACAATATTTAATTACTGTTGCAAAATTCATGTGAAGGTTCACTTTTTTATTTAGCTAATACTTTCATAAACAGTTTTTGAAAAGTCTATCACTCCTTCCATTGAATTTTCTTCTTTTTTAAAAAATTTTTTTAGGAGCAGAATATATTTATTGAGAGAAAGAAAGCTTCTGTCTGGGAAAGAGACAGAAGGGGAGCCGAGTGATTGCCAAAGAGTGTGTCTTTTCTACAGACTTTTATAGAGTAAAACCATGAGGTGAGATGGGTCCAAGATTGGGAAAACCTGGAGTTACTATCCCAACCCCCTACAGAAAGTCACTGCTCTGTAAGAATGTCCACTTGCTACATGACTCACTTCCCCATTTGTCCCTGAACAATTAATTTTATTGGTTGACCATAGTTTTGTCCCACCTCATGCCTGTATGCCTTGTGAATTCCCAGTTTTTCCCCATCCATTGAATTTTCTTGACACATTGATCATCAGTTGAGCAATATGTGGTGGAATACACCTACTTGAGAGTCTGAGGCAAGAAGATAATGAGTTAAAGTACAGTCTGAGTAACTTAGTGAGATTTTGTCTCTAAATTAAAAAACGAAAATGGGTGTGAGTGTTCTTAAGTGTTAGGGATCCCATATATTCAGTCTCTAGGAGTACAAAAACAATCTATTGGTGTTATATGGTAGACTCTATTACTGGATTTAAAGACTAGATCTGTGCAGTGGCCTTAGAATAATTTCTTATTTATCCCTGCTTGAAGGTTAAACTCCTTGGAAATCAATCAAATATATATGTTGATTTTAAATTTACCACATAATTCACAAGTGTTCTCTTGAGATAATTAAGGAAGGAATATGATTCTGAGAGTATAAATTAAAATAGTGAATATCTTTCATTTACTGAGCTGGGAACTTATTCTAAGAGAATAAAATTTAAAAGAAGTTCTAGTTTTTTTTTATTTGGTTGCTTTTGCTTTTACATGGTTACTAAATGTCACCAATAGGTAACAGACAACTTGAATAGACAAGTTAAACATATTGCATCATCCCCCACAGAAATATAACACAATTGATTTAAAATTCTCTATTTGTAATAAAATTTTACTTTTGATGTTTAAAATTGCAGCCTCACCCTGCAAAAGGAGTTACTCATTGGAACTGAAATAATTCATATACAAGTCCGGCAAGTATAAAGTTATGTCCAAAAATGATGAGAACTCAAAAAAACTCCAGAGAAGACATGAAGGTGAGAAGAACAAGGGAACCGAAATTTCTGTGTGATAGATAATAATACTTCTTGTTCTGTAAAATGACTTGATATATGCAAAAGATTTTATGCCTCTATGAAATACAGTTATAAACATCACATCACAAGACCTCGTAAATTCAGCCCAATCAAAAGAAGAGTAAATAAACAGGCAAAATATACCAGAATGAGGAAACTTTGCTTACAAATAGTTACTGTGAAGAGATATTTTATAACTTTCTTGTTCTGGAAGGTTTACCAGCTAATCTACTGCATGCTTTTAGGCATTGAGTTTTCCATTTTTAAAACTTTTGTTTTCAGCATTGCAGTAATAAGCTCTGTGATACAGTTTCTGAGAATTTACAACTTTGTCTCTTCAAGCCATCTTGTGAGCTTGCTTACCCATAATCTATCACAGAGTTGATGGTGGAGATGATGAGAAATTTGTATAATAAAAATGAAAATAATGATGAAAGGTGAAAAAGAATAACACTTTCATGAAGTGGCAGGAATTATTTTATGTATGCAATCAAAAAAGACATTTTCATCTTAACTTATCCACTCTAAAATAAAAAAATAGATTAATGATTATAGCAAAAGCATACTTTTTTTCTGATTTATAAACAAACATAAAAGTGTATTAAATTTCTGACAAAAATTATTTAAGATTTAGTAACATACAAACATCTAGAAATATTTTTGCTTTTCTCTAGTGAAAGTACAGTTCCAAAAGAAAAAGTGAAATCTGTAGTGATTGCATTAGATTTTAAGCAACACAGTTTCTGTCCTGTGTAATGATGTTGTACCTATGGGTAGGTGATGGGGGAAGTAAAACACGTGCTCAAATAATCAGAAAGTTTGTGAATTTTATTGATAATATTTGCAAAAATCAAAAAAGATACAGCAAAAAGTAAAGAGTCTTGTTGAAAAGCCAAAAGAAAATAATATGTTTTTGTAAGAATGTAAATGGTACATTACAACATACAATCAAATTTAACTATAAAATATTTTGGAACAATGTTGAATTCTGGTACATATGGTATTTCATTGCATTATCATCGTTTACTCTGTATGGTGTAGGTAAACCTCATTTCCAGATGGCAAAAATAAATATGGACTCCTTATGATAAAATATTCAAAACTAATAACCAATTTTATCTTTGGCATATTACATAGTTGCTAAAGAACAAAAATAAATAAAATAAAAACAGAAACATTTTTGGAAATATTATGATTTTATTATTTCCTGAGTGACATAGGCTCCTTAGTTCAACATATCATGTTATTTTTGCCTTACAAATAGTTTTACTTATTATTCAAACTTTTAACTTACATTACGTGATGAAATTTTTTTGAGACTTTTATGAGCTACTTATAGAAACAGTCCCAACAATCTGAAGATTGTTGGGCATATTGAAACTCAATATGTTCATTCAGTATGAACTTTTTCCTAATTTGTGTAGTGCTTTCAGTATTTTAAACCAGTTTCATTTAGTATTAGTAGAGATATAACTCATATTCCAGCAACATGCTAACAGTAAAATATTCCATGAACAACTTTTAAAATTTGTTTTTGCAGATTTTAGGAAAAATTTTAGAATGTTTATGTCAAGTTCTGCATGTAAAAAAATATTTTAAAGTCATTACTTTGAGAATGTAAAATTAATGTGAATTGTTCTTTCTTTCTTTCTCTGTTTTGTTATTCCCCCTATAAAAGTCCAGTAATTAAAAAAAAAGTTTCTATTTTATCATGCTAAAAGTTGTTCTGCAATTCAGAGTTTGCTTATATATTTATAAGTTAAAATTATTTTATTAAGGAACATCTTATATGCACATTGCCTCAAGTCTTATAAATCCTCAAAGAAATACATTTATTTTCTGTTTTCCTTGACAATACATCCTTTTGTCACAATCTTGATTTTATCAGGCATACTGTTTCTAAATTTTATGTACAACAATCCCCTTTATGATGGATATTAGTCTACTTTCCCATCACTGAGACACAATACCTGGTACCCACAATTTAAAAGAAGAGAAGATTAATGTGGTTTATGATTGGGTGGATTCAGTCCATGATTGGCTGGGTCTAAGACAGGACCACTATGGCAGAAGTGCACACCAGAGCAAGACTGCTTATTTCATGGTATACAGCAGGAGAACAGTGCTAGCAAAGAAATGGGGGAAGTACTACATACAGTATTCAAGTTAATGTTTCCGAAACATCTAGAAGTGTGCCCCATAAATCCCCCAAGCAGATCCCAAAATCAGTAAGTTTATATTTCATCCTGCCCACATTTGACCTTAAAGAAATTTCCATTTAAATAGGAGAATTTATAGAAATTTAATAATTCTTTAAACAGTACTTTCCAAATATTCAGTGACTAAGATATAATTTTATCAACTTGATAAAGTTAAATGTGCTCTTCCTGTTGTAGCACAAGACACAATTAGCAAAGATTGTTCTTCATTTTGTCTCAAGAGAGCTTTCCTGACCGCTCCAGGGTATTCAATAGTGAATGCATTTTCATCAATATGCTGAAGAGATGAAAGGATCCTTGGCAACATTCTTACATGGCTGATCCTAACTAGAGACTTAAATTCAGGATAAGGTGGTTGATGTATGAATTTCCATTTTCCCTTAAGTACTACACCAGAACACTTAGGTCAATTACATCTTTTAAGGATTTCTATAATGTAAGCATCACCTATATCTTCAAGGAAAGCAAAACGAATTCATCAGGTTAAAAGGACATAGTGCTATTCAAAATCAAACTTAACAGGTGGCCATGAACCAAGTACTTTAATAGTATATAATGTTTTTATTTCAGAAACACTTATTTCATGGTATACAGCATTTAATCAGGTAAAACTGATACGTGACTGACAAACACTAATTTTTCATGTATTTACTTATCAAATTTCTGCAAATCCTGTGATGAAAATATTATGTCTATATTTCATGAATGATAAAATTAAATGAAGCAACAATTACATAACTTATTAAAAATCACAAAGTCTGTAAAGGTAATGGTCTTACTTAAGAATTCACATATTGTGACTAAGGAAATTCCAAGAACTAAAAATTGCCAGCACCAAATGGTCTTCTTGGATTCTGCTGTCTGTTTCCAGATATTTTATGATCCTAACTAGTGATATTAGTGGAACACGATTCACACTCAGTTTTACATAAATTAATTAACTTAATTAAAGAGACTTCTGTAGTTGTTTTCACTGCAAAGAACCAGCACATGAGTGGACATGTTGACAGAGACCATTAGTCATAAAAATTCCCATTGACCCATGCTTGATTTGTGACTATCAGTGGAGAAAAAGGGGAACCACGCAGTGACACCCGCTGGGCAGTCAGTAGATTTTTCCAGATTGAGATGGAACAGTAGAAATACTTCAGATCCATTCTCAAAGTCAATAATTATATTCAGGA
This sequence comes from Cuniculus paca, assembly GCA_004365215.1. NCBI lineage: Eukaryota > Metazoa > Chordata > Mammalia > Rodentia > Cuniculidae > Cuniculus > Cuniculus paca. The sequence continues at coordinate 209 of RJWT010027326.1, read as the reverse complement.
TATTTTTGTTTATTTGGTATTGTGAATATCTGAAAACTACTTCTCTGACTAAGACATCTCTATCCATTAGAGGAAGTAAATCAAGTGTACCTTTAGAGAGGCAAGTCAAGGGTAGTAGAAAATAAAAGATTGTAACATTAAGAATTAAGACTTTTTCTAGAATAAATGCTCTGTGTGTAGTCAATTTTAATATTCAATATTATTTTTAA
>RJWT010027325.1:0-15543 GCA_004365215.1 Cuniculus paca | reverse complement strand
GCCCAAACTATGTAGCAAAATCCTGTCTCAAAAATCAAGCAAATCATAAACGCGTGCTCCGAAGAAGTGTTTACTGTTAGTAGTGTCTGGGCTTTCACCAATACTCATTTATTCTTGCTCACTTATCTGACTGCCTGACAGTGTTCACTAACAAACTAATGGTTTAAGATGAAAACAATGTTTTATAAGAAAATTTTTCTGGGGGGAAAGCAGTTGAGCAAAATAAAACACATTAACTTTTCCCCCCTTTTATTGAGGCAGAATTCTGTGGTTTGGCTGTTCGCAGAATATTTATCAGAGCTAAAGGTGTAAACTGCAATCAAATAAAATTGCAAAATGCACTGATGAATTTATTCTGAACCTCGTGCTGCAGAAGAGATCAGTCATACATCACTGACAGCTAGAGAAGGGCGTTTCCTAAGTCCAAGGAGAGTTTTCCAGACCTGGTGATGCTTCCTCTGCATAAGGTATCGATGTTATCATCTTTGCATCAAAGCAGTATGTTAGTAGGGTACATTTCACAGTAGACCCACAGCCACTGAGACAAATCTAGGGGAAAGATAGCGGGCCATTGTGGGAAACCAGATTGCTTCAAAGCTCAGGGGTGTCTAAGGATACCTGAGGTTGTGACCCCACGTGTCTAGTGCAGGCACACAGTGGGATAGTTATGTAACCATGATTTAGCACAGGTAAACGCATGCACTGGTTACAACACTAAGAATGTAAATATGAGATAACAACCTGTATAAGAATTATACAATATTCAGGAGGCTGTCAAATTCTTGTGCTCCGCTCTGCTCCATGCTGTCTGCTGTTATTACTGATGTTTTGCACATGTGTTAACATTGGGACTTAACCTGTGAAAACCTCTCTTGGGCTCCCGAGGGGACCAACAGCCATCATCAGATTAATGACGTTAGTGATGTTTATGAGGCTCTGGACAGTCTGTCCCTAGGACTCAGTTCGCAACCCTAGAATAGTTCGCTTGTCTAGGAAGATCAGGTCCAAAGGCTTGTAGTGCTTCCTTTTACCTTACATAGCTGCGATTATAAATTTCAGATGAAAGAATTTTTTTTTTCTTTTTGCAGTGTCGGGGATTGAACTCACTACCTTGCACTTGCCAGGCAGGCACTGAGGCCACTGAGCTAGATCCCCGGCCCTTGTCTTTTTGAGACAGGGTCTCACTATGCCATTCAGGCTGACCTTGAGCTCACTTTGTAGCCCAGGCTGGTCTCGAACTCACAACAATCCTCCTGTCTCAGCCTCCCGAGTGCTGGGATTACAGGCGTGAGCCACCATGCCCGGCTCAGATGAAAGAATTTAAGAATGCTAGGTGACTAAAAAACTTATTTCCATTTTTCTCTGTAATATTCAATAATTTGCAAAATCTAACCAACAATGTACTTGGTATGATGAAAAACAAAAGTGTTTTCATTTGGCAAACTTTCCCACTGGAGTCACATCTGTCTCTTTAAGATTTGAGAGAAGGGGTGCAGCCTGGGAATTTCCAAAGAAATGGGGCTGTGTAGTCAGTGATGGTCTTCATCACAGTGGAGTCTGCACAGCCCAGGGGCACAGTGCTTTAGCATTCACAGCAGTCCACACACACAGCTGTCACCAGCCTATGTGGCCAGGCTCACCTCTCCCAGCTGTCACCAATGATGAGGCTGGGGGGTGGGGGACTCACTACTCTACTGGCTCAGACCCCTGACTGTGAAGCTCATGTGTCACTGTTTTTCATTTACAGAAAAACTGCAAGTGACTGGTACAGAACACTCTCTCGACTCTTTTTGCAAAGTTCTCATGACTGGGAATTTTTCCAGGTCACCTGTCATTATCTCTTTTTTAGAACAAAGACTCAAATGACCATTAAGACAGAATCTGCAACATATTTGGGTCAGTGCCACTTTCTTTTTCCATTGTGTTTCAGGCAGAACTGAAAGTACCCATCTCATTAAGTGTCAGAAGAACGACTTCATTGATGGTTGGCTCCGTTTTTCCATAGGTCTACCGTTTTGTTACTTTGGGAAAATTGCACCCTGTCTCTTAAACTCAGTGTGGCATCTAATCTATATGATAAATTGTTTGCTCAAACACATCTGCAGAGCAAAATTGATCCATCATGGGCCTGTAATTTTTGTGGCAGTCTCCATCTTAAATTTATTCGTTTCCCTCAAGGAAAGAAATTTTTTGAGAAATTTAATATTTTCAAAGAAAAGGTCTGCAGACTCACTGAGAAGTATATCAAAAGGTAAAAGCTGAATTGAGAGGAACTTTCTCTCTTTAGACCAGAGATTGTAAACAGGTTCCAAAAGTCAGCAAGGATCAGAATCTGAGAGGACCAGGGAAAGAATTAGTTAGAAAGATCAAGTGGAAATAGGGAGATGATATATAGGCTGGTAACCTTGATACGTTTTTTCTAAGTTCTACACTTTTTTTGGGGGGGGGGGAAGACAGTGTCTCACTATGTAGTTTAGGCTGGCTATGAACTCACCGTGCTGCTCATGTTGGTCTCAAACTTGCAGTGATCCTCCTACCTCAGCCTCCTGCGTGCTAGGATTATACTCGTGCTCCACCAGACGGGGCTAAATTCTGTATTGTGTTTAACTTAGAAGCCTTATTAATAATTAGAGGTACTCAGAAACAGGACAAGGTGCATTTAAATTTAATGTGTGCTGTAAAATGTGCCCAGCATATTATTGGGGAGCACCCTATTTATTAGGGGAAAAAGACCCAAATCCAGGCAAATGGTGACATAATTGTGATGTTTGAGTTCAACTTGGAAAATTATCCCAGGGAACAATGCAAAACAAAAATTGTTTCAAAAATCAAACACACCAGCCTATCATAAAAAAATGAAACTGTCAGTATATCTGTCTCCAGCAGTTTTTTTTTTTTTTTTTCCCCTGCATTGTACAAAATCCCTCTTCGCTGAAAATACTCAGCTCTGGCTTAAGTGAATGGCAGTTGATAGACCTGGGATTGTGTAACAGTTAATCCTTTGATGCAGTCTATAAACTTGAGACATGGGGAGGCAAGGAAAAGTGTCTTTGTGTGAGGTTTAAAGGGAAAGAAAGAAAAAAGCACAGTGTCTTTGAACATGCTGCTGCTCGCCTATGTGCAAAAGGCTTATTAGAAGAGGCTGAAGTATTTTTTAAAAGGTTGTTTCCTTTGTTGTATTTTCAAACAACTGAGAAATGGATTTTTTTTTTCAGGGCTGGGGATTTAGCTTAGCTTTCCTGCCTGGCAAGTGCGAGGTTGTGAGTTCAATCCCCTGTGCTGCAAAAAAAAAAAAAAAAAGAAAAGAAAAAAAAAGAAATGGATTTCTTTCTTAACTACTCATAACACTTTATTTTTACTTTGTACAAAATACAAAAATGCAAATCCAAAGAGTACAGACCAGTAGTGACAGGCACACTGCACAACAGCAAACCTTGCCTAGCAAGACATTAGTTTTTAAAACTTTAGTGAGTACATGCGTTATATAAAACAACGGCAACAACAACAACAAAATCACACAAACAGCCTAGACGTTTTTGCTATTTTCACCCCCAAAATAACGCTTGCTGTCAAGCCTTTGGATGAAGATGGGGGAAAAGAATTAAAAAGGCAAATCATTTTTTTTTTCCATAAAAGAGTAAAAGCTAAGATGTCCTTATTTATTGTCACACTGATTAAATTTCTTCTGAAGAGCCACAAATATAAACAAAACAAAACAAAAATCCTGAACTGGACAGACAGCAAATATTCAAGAGGGTTGTTAACCTACGTAACCCTTCAGTAGTTGAAGGAATCTTTGAGACATTTTGAAGTCTTTCTGGTCGTTTCTCAGTCCAGTGTCCACCCACCTTGCCCTTCTCTCCCAGAACAGAAATGCTTGCATCATTAAGTCTGTTGCTAAGAATTAAGTTTGAAAATGAAAGCAACATACAAAAATATTTAACAGAACTATGAAAGATGTAAGAAAATTCTTTTCTTCATAGCAAGAAGTCTTTGTATGGTTTCTTTTGTCTACTTTTCAGGGTTTGTTTATCTGCCCCACGAATAAGACAGCACCTGGAGAATTAAAAGGAAATAATGAATAATACTTAAAAATATGAAGAAAAATATTACTTTTAAGGGACGGCAAGGAACCATATTTAACTGATTTCTCAGTTGTGCTACTGGATAGAAGTTTCTACAAGGAGGAAAGTGGCCTATCCTTCCTATCTAATATGGTAGCCAGTAGTTATACATGGTGACCGAGTGCTTGAAATGTGAATATTTTATTTTAATTAATTTAAAGTTAGGCATTGAAGCATACTGATTAAGACATTAAAGATGCAATGAGATAAAAGGGTAAAGAATTACCTCGTAGTGTTGATTAAAGTACCAGTAAAAGCTAAAACTATTAGTGCCTACTCCACACCACTATGAAGCCTACCTTTCCAGAAAGATAATCTATTTTATAACTGTATTAAAAGGACAGATGACAACACAGGTCAGACTCAGGCTAAACTGTGTTGAGTGAACAATTCTCAGATCATAATGACAGAGTGAACGTATAAAAGTTGAAGACCTGTAGCTTCTTGGAAAAGTTTTAACTCATGTATTTACAAAAATACAGGACAACTGATAGATGTCCAAAGTAGTCCAAAGGGATGTTGAGTCTCTCTGTATGTTAAAAGCAACCACCACCATCCCAAAACCTAAAACCTGTCCATACTTAAAGGACTGCATCACACTCTAGAAAGACAGCTTTGATTTTTCTCTCTTTAATAAGGGTGATTATATGTTTTTGACAGAAGGGACAGAGGTTAAAGGCAACACTGTTGGATACAAGTATGACCACGTACGTACACCTTTCTGAATTTTAACATGCAGTGAACAACTGAAGAGGAGAATCGCTTACCTGTAGGAATATGTCGGATAAGAAATAGAAAAGGTCTGTCCACTATAAACCAGGGAGGCGATGACCTTGCAATTAGAATCGCAGCTAGAGGAACACAAGGAAAATGTGTTACGTGTCCAGCATGGGGCCAGCAAGGAGGACACACTTCATTCCTGTTCCATATAATGGTCTCAACATTTACTGAATGCCTACCATGGGCCACATCCTCTACATTTACTATGTCATTTATTCAATAAAGGCAACATCTTTTCTAATAAACATTCTTATGTCTAATAGTTTTTATGAGGATTAAGTGACACAAAACAGTGACTGCCACTAAGTGAGCACTGAATGCATATTCACTGCTACTATTAGCTCGCTCTTTCTTTTCTTTTTCCTTTCCTTGCCCTTGCCCTTGCCCTGCTTTCTCTTCCTTCCTTCCTTCCTTCCTTCCAGCACCGGGGATCAAACTCACAACCTCATGCTTGCCAGCTAGGCACTTAGGCCACTGAGCTAAATCCCTGGCTGTATTATTTCTTATTCACACCATCTGCTGTGCTGATGAAGGCCCTGGTAACCTTTTGTTTTGTTTGCTTTTCTGAGATAGGGACATGCTGTGTTGTCCAAGCTGGCCTTGAACTTGTGATCTTCTTTCCTCAGGCTCTAAGTGCTGGAATTACAGGCAAGCACCACCATGTCTGGTTTCCCCTGGTTCTTTTGATTGTTTATTTGCTGGTACATGTTTGTCATATACGATGACTCCAGTCATTGCGAGGAGGTGGTAGTGCACGTACATGACACATCTTATTTATCCACTACCCTTCTTCCTTCCCCCCCCCCTCCATCTCTCAGACTCCTTCTATAGCCCTGGTCCCTTCTAATCTTTCCAAGTCTGTAGACCAAAGCCCAGCTCAATTCTCAGTTGTTCTGTCTGTGCCTTTTCCTTTGGTACATCATGTAGGTTTGCTTTGCACCAGAAAGTAAGCATTATCTGGGCCTACTGTGTTACGTTGCTGCTCGGTAGCTCAGGTATAGACATCTGACTCAGAAAGCAAATTCCTTTAGGCTCCTGGGTCTTTGACCTTCTTCCTTTGCCATGCTAACCAGTGGTGGCTCCTATTTAAGTCTGTGACAAGGCCCTAAGGGAGGGCAAGTGTATGACTATCACATGCCTGTGGAAATCTCTCAGTCCTCTTCCTCACACCCAGTGACCTGGCTTGATGTTAAATGAGGAACGCCTGTAGTTGCTCTGGGGCAAACCACCAAGGGTTATTAAAAATTCACGAAGAGTGAATAGTTAGCAGGCGGTATGAACTGTTTCTGCTCCTCGCCAAATTTATGTTTAACTCTCAATTCCCTATTATGAGTGTATTTGAAGATTGTTAAGGACAAATGAGGTCCTAAGAGTGAGACCCTAATCCAACAAGGGTAACGTTCTTTCTAGAAGAGGGAGAGACTCAGAGGAGACCATGTGAACACACAGTGAGGAGGCACGATCTGCAGGCCTAAAGACAAAGACCATGGGAGAAGCCCCATCCACCAGGCACACCAAGCTCTGGCCTCCAGAGCTTAAAAAAATAAATTTCTGCTGTTTAAGTCCCCATCTATGGCATCTGCTATGGTAGTCTGCGCCCTTAATACAGCAGGACCCAAGTGGTCGCGCAGGGCTCCACAGATTACTACTCTGCTGCTGCAGCCTTGAAATTCTCAGTACATTTTAAACAAGGGGATCTATGTTTTCATTTTGCACACGGCGCCCCCCAAATTGTACAGCAGGTCCTGATGATTATTCTAGTTGGCAAAAATCGGTCAGTAACTTGCAAAGTTTGAACATCACTTACAGTCACCCAGCAAGGACAAAGGTCACCTTAAAAATTCCAAGTCTCTTATTCTAAATCTTCCTTAAATGCTTTTATCTATCTATCTATCTATCTATCTATCTATCTATCTATCATCTATCTATCTATCTATCTATCTATCTATCTATCATCTTTTTGAGACAGGGTCTCACTATGCAGTTCAGGCTGGCCTTGAGCTCACTTTGTAACTCAGGCTGATCTCGAACTCACAACAATCCTCCTGCCTCAGCCTCCCGAGTGCTGGAATTACAGGCGTGCACCACCAGGCCTTGCTCTAGCTTTAATGCTGTTTTAAAGGAATTAAGATTTTTTTTTTAATTTGAGAAAGGAAATAAAGTGTCTATTATGAGTTAAAATAGTATTTTTTAATGACCAGAAGTATCTGACCCAGCTGAAAATGTATCTAAGTTCTTCATTTTATGAACTTGCAAATTTTGGCCAGACCTGTTCATTCGGTCTCATATGGGTAATTAGGGGAAAAGTTAAGATTATTCTATTCTCTCCTGCACTATATAAGCCACTGAGGAGAAAGCAGATGTAGATGTTCTAATAATCAAAGCAGTAGCAGAGCAATCCTGCCACAGAGTGACAGACGCTAATTCTTCCCTTCGTCCCAAAGAGATCTTAGTGGCTATCTTCCTGTAAGTACTTGTGTTATTTTATGTTTCATTTGAACACGGGTCTCTTCTGCAAATAAGAAGCCCAAATGTGCTTCATCCTCCTGAGCACAGGGGCCAGCAAGTTACTATCCTTAGGCTGAGGTACCGGACCAAATGCTATTTGTATGAATGAAGTTCTGTGAAACACAGCCACACCTATTCACCTGAATTATCTATGGATGCATGCATGCTGTAGTCAGAGACTTGAGAAGGTGTATGGACTGCAAAGCTGAAATGCTGACCGTGTGGCTCCTTTAGTTTGTGGACTACCATCCTGCAGGAATCTCTCTCACTTACAGAGAGAATGGAAGACGGGGTCGATCCATAGTCTCTGTTGTTTCCTGAGGGACAACTCAGGGAGCCTGGTTGGAAACAGGGCTTCGTGGCTGTTTGCTAAGTCGCCAAATGCCCCGGAGTGAGTGTTTCCCTGCCCTGTGACCCCTGCCACTTACTTGTTGCTGCAGAAGCTTTTGTTCCATCTTCACTGACTTCGATTTTTGCTTTTTGCAAGATTTGAGAAACATGAAGGTTTTCTGACCCTGTTTGCAGAAAACAAAATAAAATGACTATTTTGTTTGAGGTATAGGCTGTCCATTTGGCTGGGAGAGTAACCTTAAAGCCATGGCAAATCCTAAATCTTAACAAGTGTCAGAAAGAGGGACTTCTGACAGCCCTGGAGACAAGGCTGTAGGCAGCTGTCACCTGTAGTGAATTCAATCTCTGATCTCTTCTAAGTAAACTACCATACTTCCTACTAGGAGGGAGGCCCAGACCCCAAATGCTTTAATGCCTACAGTTCAACTTTGATCACTCAGAATTTTATTACAAAAATAAAAAGTATAGTGGATTTTTTGGTGTTTTTGAGATAGGATCTCACTACGTAGTTTAGGCTGGTCTTGAACTCATAGTGATCCTCCTGCCTCAGCCTCCTAAAATACTGCTGGGAATATAGGCATGCACCATCACACCCAGCTAGAGTATAGAGCTCTAAAAATAAAAGAGTTTTGAGCTTTAAAAGAAGCCAAGTTTTGGGCCGAGGATTTAGCCGAGCGGTTCAAGTGCTTGCCTGGTAAGCACGAGGTTGTGAGTTTGACCCCCAGTACCAAAAAAGAAGAAGAAAAAACAAAAACAAAAACGAAACACCAAGTTTTTCAGAAGAAACAACACAACATTATTCTTCAATTACAGAATATCAGGCCCAGAAAAGATTTCAAACAGCATTTAAAGATGGAGAAATTGAGGCTTAGACTTAGGAAATCTGCCTCCGAGGCCCAGGGCTAGTCAGTGGAGAACAAATGCTGGTTTTTCACAACTGCGGCCTCACACGTCACAGGACAGCAGTAGGAGAAGGGTGCTGAGTGAGAGAAGAGTTAAGACTCGGGCAGGGCTGGGCACACAAGCGCAGCTGTGCCTCAGGGACCGTCCAGGCCACTTACTACCCTTCTCTGTGAAGCCTGAGCACCCAGCAGTAGCCCTGGTGTCACCGTTCAGCAGGAGGCCACTTGAGGTTAACCTTAGCCTGCTGGGACATTCAAACATAAACTCTAGAAAAGGTGACACAGACTGGCAAACGAAGGCTGCACGACGTCAGGGATGTCACCGCTGCTTTGGCAAAGAAGAATTCTCATCAGACTCGTTTGAACTTACGTTACTCCTGATTAATGGGCATTAACCCCAAAATATGTATCTGGCTACAATGTATACTTATAATGTTGTTTGATGGAAGTACTGGAGAGCTCAAAAATCCTGGGTTTTTTTCAAACTTAAGGAAAAAGTTTGCATTTGAAAAGTAAAGAGTGACTAATATGTAATGAAGAGCCAAACTTTTAGGTTAAAGCGGTGGAACAGGACATATTTAACTGAGCAGTCTCTGAGCCTTTGCCTGAAGCCACACATGAAACGTAGGCGTGAGTGACCTATGCTGATGTTAAGTGATGGAGGTCAGTAGTACGACTGGCTGATATATCAAATTAAAACTTGGACAGTTTTAGGGCAACACATTTCTAATTCTGTTTCTTTTTTCTGGTACTGGGGATTGGATCGAGGGTCTTGCTCACGTGAGGCAAACACTCTACCACTGAACTACATCCCTACCCCATTTTTGCTTTGTTTTCAGACAGGGCCTTGGTAAGTTGCCCAGGCTGGCTTCAAACTTGCAATTCTCCTGACTCAGTCTCCTGAATGGCTGCGAGTAGAGGCATGCAGCTCCGCCATGTCTGGCTTCATTCTCGTCTTTTCTCTATGAACAAATCAGAGGCTGAGTGTAACATTTTCTTCAAGGATAAGTTGTACATTGGACATACTTGTTATTTTTGCAAAATTGGCCTTTGATGGATCAAACATCTCCGTAATGCCAAGAACTTTCAGCGGCTCCTTTAAATCTGTTTGTGCCACAGCTGTGAACCTACACAAAAGTAGAAAAATTGGGGAGTGGGGTGTCACAAGGCTATAGATGACACAAAATGATATAATCAGTGCCTATTTACAAATGCAATCTTTTAAAGTACGATTTGAATGGTCTGAACTGTATCTTGACTTTTAATACTAAATTTAAATACCAGGTAAGTAGAGAACAACTCCTCTCTCATTTAGCTGGCAAAGGAACAGAACAGTACATCCTGACAACTATGGGTGTTCTCATCCACGTGTGTACAACAGGCTGTCCTTACAACACTTCAGAAGATCTAGAAGATCTTCCTATTATATTGACGTAAAGGTTCGGGGGAAAACAGTTGCCGGTACTCGAATATCTACAGACACCCCATGTCCAACTGAAGAGCCACCTTCGTGGCTGCTGTAGAAACTACCATCTTGACTGGAATTGCAGATGGTACAAAGAGAGGAACTACATTTCCAAGAGCACATGATGGGATTCTGAAAACATTTTTGCTGTTAAAACAAGAATGAGCATTAGAAATAGGTGACCTGCTATTACATTTGGGTATAAAATTAGTTTCTTGAATATGTGTGGCTCAACTGGCCTTGAGGCAATATATATATATATCTGTATCTATATATTAAGCTTGTTATCAGATTTGATCTCACCCTGTGGCAGAGCAGCAGGAGAAAGTGAGTAGATTCTCATCCCAGGAAACCTATCATGGTAATTTACCTGTTCTTCACTCACTGAGGCCTATACCACCACCATCACATTCGTTTGTATCAAGCACTGCTGACCTGAGGCTTGTTTTGTTTCACAAAAACAACAAAAAATCTTGGGAGTTCTCTGTGTATTATAAATGTATTACTGTGATACTTAACTGAGTAACTAGAGCACCAAAAGCTACTAGAACATTCCATCTCCATTACTGCTAAGACATGGGTAATTTAACGCTCCAGACAGTGTGGAATAGTAATGTCAGAAAGTTCATAGAAAGGGGACAACATTCATTGCCTTCTCCACAAGTCTGGGCAAAACATTCTCTGACCTGTTAGAAATCAGCATTCACACAGAAGTTGGGATCACTTTTCCCTTGGCTTCAGTCATAACAGCTCCAGTTCCATCCATATTTTAATTTTAGGGCATAACAGAAAAACTGCTTAAGCATAAGTAGAAGACCTGTGCCTGGGTGGTTCCGAAATAATTTACCTACCATCTAGCTTGGTCTCTGGCAACTTCTAACTGAAACTTAAATAGCTAAAATGAAGCCCCTTATCAAAACACCTGGAGCTTGGTGATACAGTACTATGCCATGCATGTGCTTCTCAGTTTTTTTTTTGCAGAGTGAGATATGAGCTTATGCTCATGGAGAGGCTAGCACACCATAGCTGCCTTCTCTCCATTCTTCTTCTCATTATCCTACCACACGAGAAACAGGAAATACACAAAAACATTCAGAAAAGATCAGCCTTGTACTCACCATGTGATTTCTGCAAAATAAAACAATTTTCATGAAATGCCACATTTTGGCCTTGCATTGCTATGTATCCTGCATAACCACTACTGAACAAGCAACCCATTGTTTCCTGCTGGGGAAGGGGTCACTTACTTGGGCAGGACCACCTGCACCCTCTTGGGCACCATGGTGCTCATCCAGCTGTCGATGGTCTTGGTGCTGATGTGGGGGATGAGCGCTGACAGTGGGGTGGAGCTCTCAGTCGGCAGGGCGATCAGCATGCTGATGCTTTCCCCATGGTAGGGCAGCTCAATGAAGTTGTACCACAGGTCATTGGGCGTGCTTGTGGACCCTAGAGAAATCACAGGCGGGTTCAGGGTACCCTTGGTGACTTCAAATGGAGCATGCACACTGGCTGGTCACGGGGGGAGATTCAGAGGAAGGACCTTTCTATTCCCCAAATAGCTTCCTCACAAGGACAAAGATGAGGACAATGATTTCTTCCTTCCATGGTACAGAATTCTCTTCCTCCAGTCTAGACAGAATGCCTTTGGGCATCACTAAATTTGCTTTAATTTTGTGGATGAGAATGTAACTAGATCATTAGACACTCACAATACAGCTCTTTGCGAGAAGCTGACCTTTATATAAATAAGAGAATGAATTCGAGCTGCCTTGCAATCATTTTTTCATTTAGCTTTTTAAAACACAAATGACATTGTGCATTTTAAATTGTACAACATTGGGTTATTGGATATACATATATAAATACTAAAATAATTATCATAGTGAAATAAATTAACATATCCATCATCTCACACAGTTACGTTTTCTTTGGGCATTCTGTAACAAGAGCAACTAAAATCTGTTCATATAACAAGAATCCTAAATACAGTAAAATTCTGTTGTGGTAATCCTTATGTTGGGTAAGCTTCTGTGTGTTTTGGAAGAGAAGAGAGGGCTTAAGTAGCTCCCATTTTTTGAGTCTACTCCAGTCACTTGAACAGAATCCAAAGCACCTATAAGGTAGATGTGACAAGCCCTGTGTTACAGGAGGAGGCTATGATTGGAGAAATTCAGTAACCAGCCACAGGACCCATGCATGGCTAAGAAGAGGAGAGCCAGGAGAAGATTTCTCCTACTCCGTTATTCTGACTCCTTACTCACGCACTCCAGTAAGCTGCCTTAAAAGATTTAGGTATTTGACTGTAAACTGGAAGATGATTTAAACCTGCATTTCTCAAAATGCCAGAGCACATGCTACCGCAAGATGCTCCACAGACAAAGCAGATTCCCTGTCTCAGGAAGGCTCGGAAGAAAGGACGCATGAGTCTTCCTGCAGGTTCACAATCTATGCCAGGACTGGAAAGACTCGGACACACCCTGAAGCCAAGGAAAGTGTTTAACTCTATTTAGCTCCCTGTTTCCCAAGCTAAGTTGATCTTACGCTGTGTAAAAGATTCAAAATACTTAGCAATGCTACGGTTTGAAAATACCCTCTGAAATTCCTGTGTTAGAAATGTAATCCCTAAATTCACCTGTCGATGTTAGAGGGAGGCCTCATGATGGCATTCATGGCTCTATAAGAAGAGGAAGAGAAACTCAAATAAGCTTGCTTGCCCATCTCTCCATGTGATGCCCTCTGCCACTTTTTTTGTTTTGTTTTTTGAGAAAGGGTCTCACTATATAGTTTAGGCTGAACTCGATCTCACAGTTCTGCAATCCTCTTGCCTCAGCCTCCTGAGTGTGGGGATTACAGATGTGTGCCACTGTGCCCAAGTGCCACAATGATACAGTAAGGAGGCCCTCATCAGATGTAAAGCAGATGCAGCTTCCAGAACAATGAGCCAAATAAACTTCTTTATAAATTAATCAGTCTTGGGGACTTCGTTAGAGCAACAGAAAACAGATGAAGAGAACAACTAAGGAGCATAACTGAGCACGGCTCAATTGGAGTGAGCGAAACAGTCATGAAGATAGCCAGCAACCATTCAGCTCACACCGAGGGACCCAGAAAAAGCAATACCTACACCGGAAACCCAGGGAGAGCTTTCCCCAAAGCCTGCCTGGAGATCCTATGAAACCTTTCAACTAAGCATGGAATGAAAAGAGCTATAAAAATTAACCAGATACATGGAAAACCAGCATGCCTAATTTACAGTGGATTCTAAAACGTCTTTATGATGAACTCTGTTGCCTTAGTGAAGTTACTTAACCTCTCTTTGCCTCCTTGTCTGCAAAGGAGACAACAGGGCGTTAACGGTGTGGACCTCATAGCATTGCTGTGCTGATTCAATGAGGGGGAACCCAGAAGATCCTTAGCAGGGCCCGGTCCATGCTGGCAGCTGGCGAATGATGGTCCTCGCCTCTTCTCTAACTGAGCCAGGATAAGACGGTTAAGAAAGAGAAAGGACAAAGAGAATTTCCTTCTCAAGTTTCTCTGTACTTTTCTCTTTGCAGATCACTGCATTTGAGGTGGGGAAATTCCACAGGCCAGTTCTCCATGGGAGGCATTGGAGGGAGACAGAACGACAGACAGAAAGAGAGAACTTCCTTTGTCTTTGTTACATAATGAATGCTTTTAGCCATAAAACATAAGCAAGTGGAGCCACTCGGCTTGCCAACACTGCAAGAAGACACTACAGTTTCTCCAACAGAATATGTCTGCAACTGATGTAGCTACTGGGTCCCTCTCGGTCCCATGTGCTGCTCTGGCCTACAGCGCTGTTCAAGGACCCAGCATGACCTGCCTTGGCTCTTGTCTCGGGGCTACCCAAGATGTGAAGTTGGGATCCTTCATCTTTACTTTCAGGGGGTGCAACAAAATGGTCTGTGTGGAAACTGAAAAATCAATGGGAAAGTGAGGGAAAAAAAAAATCACTTCCTAATGAACCTTTTAATCCTCAAAAAAAACATCAAGTCCCTATGCTGGCAGAACTAATTTTTAGAAACTGTAAACTGTGGGAAGCAGTTAATAAATTATTGCTCCATGGCATAGAATAATTAGGACCTAGAGGCATTAATTAGTTCTAAAAATGTTTACTCCTCTGTTAGGAAGGAAGGCCTGGAGGTTATGAATAATGAAAAAGTATGAGATGGGGTGTGTTGGAAGTGGGAGATGCCACCTTCACACACTAGTTACCCATCCTTGACTGGATATTAATACTAATAACTATGAACCAGTCTGCACCTGTCACTCACATCTGCTTGCTAAATGAACTTCCCTGATTTTATTTCTGTAAAGCAGCTGATGACTACTGTTGCCACGATGTACCTGTCCACACCCATATTTAGCTTTATTTGGTAACTTGAGGAGCTGGGAGATCAGCTAATACTCCTTTTCTCCCTGATCACTACAGTAGTGCATTCACAGCATCCTATTACAGAGGATAAATGCTGACGTTAAGAACACAAGATCCAGAGTTGTAAGACCTGGATTCAAAGTCAAATCTGCCCAGCTCTGTTAACTCTGGTGAGCTCACAGTTAGTCCCAGGTCCTAGTTTATTCATCTCTAAAATGCTGCTGAGATAATAATACCTAATTACACGAGAACCAAGTGAGATGACACATAGGACAGTCTGATCTATGACAGAAACTTCACCTACTGAAGGATTACTTTGTAGAATCCCTCACTTCTTGGATGTTAGGTCCCTGCTCATGGGCTCAACCCACCCCGGTAAACCATACTTGCTGCTCTGGAGCAGGAGAGGGTACATGGGAGGCTGGGTAAGGGCACAGAGCCTCTCCTGGTGTCACAGCCCTTTCCTTGAAGGGGCCTCGAGTCCCCAGCATGGGAAAAGTGGACTACATGTTCTTTCCCAAGGATACTTCCTGCAGTGTATAAAATGTAAATCAGGTTCCTTCACTCTGAGCAGAAGCGAAATCTTTCATCTTAAAAGTTTGATCAGCCAAACTTTCAATAAATAATAACTGTTAAAGAGTCAAGTGTTAAAACTGTAAAGAATCAAGAATTTTCTAAAGTCAAGCATGGTGGCGCAGGCCTGTAATCCCAGCCCTCGGAGAGGCTGACGCAGAAGGATCACCGAAGTTCGAGACCAGCCTGGGCTACAAAGTGAGCTCAAGGCCAGACTGAACTGCATAGCGAGCCCTGTCTCAAAAAGAAAAAGCAAAAGAAAATGAAAAAGAAAAGGAAGAAGAAAAAAGAATTTTCAGGAAGGGGAACTTTTGGGGTGATCCCTGGAAAGCCCTCTATATAATACTGATTCCCAAGTCCTACAAGGGAGGATGTAACTAAACTCACTAAAATGTTTTTTTTTTTGGTCTTTTTGAGACAGAGTCTCGTTATGCAGTTCAGGCT
>RJWT010027324.1:0-15542 GCA_004365215.1 Cuniculus paca | reverse complement strand
AGTTTTTCAGTATATATTAGTCTGGGTTGGAAATGTGTTTCTTTTGGAACACTTCACTCCAAGTTCTCCTTGCCTTTAAGTTTTGTGTTAAGAAGTCTGCTGTGATTCTAATGAGTTTACCTTTATAAGTGATAGGTTGCTTTTCTTTAGCGGTTTTGTTTGTTTATTTGTTTGTTGTACCGGGAATAGAACTCATGATCTCATGCTTGCCAGGCAGGCACTGTGCCGCTGAGCTATATCCCAGCCCCTCTTTAACAGTTTTTAAGATTCTGTCCTTGTGATGGACTTCTGGGATTTTGACTATGGTGTATCATGAAAAAGTTATTTTCTGATTACAGCTATTTGGGATTCTACACGCCTTGTTTATCTATATATTAAATTCTTTCCCAATATTTGGAAAGTTTTCTGTTATTATTTATGTAAACAGATTTTTATGCCATTTATGTCTTTTAATTTTCTGCTAATTCAGATTGACCTTAGATTAGCTTTATTCATGTCATCTAGCAGGTGTTGATTTTGCATGGTCTCTTGTTTTTAGGCTATCTCATAAGTATATGCCAACTTACATCATTTCTATTTTTAATTCTGATACTCTATTCTATTCTATTTTTAATTCTGATACTCTCCTTTTGCTGCTCATATTTTCTTTTCTTTTTTTTTTTTGCAACACCAGGGATTGAACTCACGACCTTGTGCTTGCTGGGCAGGCGCTTAGACCGCTGAGCTAGATCCCCAGTCCTGGTGTTTTTGAGACAGGGTCTCACTATGCCACTCAGGCTGGCCTTGAGCTCACTTTGTAGCCCAGGCTGGTCTTGAACTCACAACGATCCACCTGTCTCAGCCTCCCGAGTGCTGGGATTACAGGCATGAGCCACCATGCCCGGCTCTATCATCTTGTTTTGTAAACGTTTTACCTCCTGGGTTTTTGTTTGATAACTTTTCATGGATAAACACTTCACTAAAGTGGTCATGCATGTTTTCTATTGTCCTATTTAGCTCTCCTAACTTTTCATTAGTTTCTTCTCTGAACTTCCTGATCAGTGTGTATCTATTATCTGTTTAGTTACATAATCTTTGAGCCTGCTGAGCGCCTTATTGATATGTTTCTTTTCTTTCTTCTTTTATCAACTCATAAAATTCAATTGTTTGGCTTTTAATATCCTCCTCAGCACTTCCCCATTGGGGCAGCTTGGGAGGAATTTTTGGAGACATTTTGTTGCCTTGCTTCTCATTTTTCTATTAGTTTGTATGTGTGTGTGCTGAGGGTTGAGGATCAATTACAGAGGAAACACTTTGTTGCTAGTATGGAGATTTATTTAGTCAGTATCTGATTTAAAATTATGCACTCGGATGTGGCTAACTATAGGCCTTAGTCTCTGTTCCAGTATTCAATTGCCTCCATTAATTTGGGGAGGGGAGGGTACAGTTTAATTATTCCAGTACCCAGTACTCTGGATATGAATCAGTATTGTTGATGACACAAAAACAAACTAGATATTGGCATATAGTAAAAACTAATTTAAGAGCAACAATTAAACCCCTCTGGCAGTATCAGTGAAATCAGCAACCATAAAGAGTCAAAAACCAACTGGATATTGACATATCATAAGAACCAATAAAAGATAATAACGTACCACCCTTCACAATAGAAAACAATCTGTAATTATAATACAGACACAAAGACAAACCAAATATTGACATATAGTAAATATCTACTAAATGCAACAACTGTACAGTGGTACCTCAGTTCATGACCTTAATTCTTTCCATGATTCTGGTTGCAAATGGAATTGGTCTTGAACCAAATCAGATTCAATGGTTAGGTTTGATGCTGACCTTAGGAGGAAATTTGATTTGGTGAGTTACTTCTTAGAGGTGTTTTGTTTCCACACTCACTAAATCCTGCTCCTTCCTTCCTCCTAGGTACGGTGCCTACCCTAGGACTGTATTCACTCCAGCCACTCCTAGTTTTTGTGCCCCTTTGTGTTTCCTAAGTCATGGTTTTCTTTTCCTACCTTTATGGCCTGAGGGTTTGTGAGGCCTTCCACGCTTCAGAGACCTCTCTGTCGGTACACCCCAGGTTATGGGAAGCATCTAGGCTGACTGCATTTGCCAATGGGGAAAGCAAACAGACCACTGAGCTGTGTGTTGGATGTTGACAATATAGAGGGTTTGAGGGGTTCCAAGCAGTGGCCAGACTCGATGCCAGCACTCACAGACCCAGTCCCCTCCAAACCACACACACCTTTGTGTCTTTCCTGGCCTGAACTTAAACTTTTCTGGGGGTCTATGTTTAGCTCATGCCCTCCCCTTGACTGTCTCTGTTGGCCACTGTGGTAGGGTGGCACCAGAAACCCTGAAGTGTAGTTGTTCTGTAGGTGGGTCTTAAACAACTAACTGCTTCCCCAAATAGCTCCTAATTAAACACTTTCAAATATGTTGGGCGCAGCACTGGATTTTTTCCCCCAACTCTAGCCTGCCAACTGGAAGGAGTGACTTTCATAGTAAAACCTCATACTGTTTTGTACTTTCCAACAATGCTGGGCTTCTCTTTGGTCTAGCGCTGCTGGCCCTGTCCATTGCTTTCCCATGTAGCAGCCAATCCTTTCCAGCTTACCTCATGTTAGTAAAGACAGGACCCTTCCCCAGGAGCTGGGGTCAGGTTTCCAGCCTGAATCCTTCTGTCTGCATGGCGCTCAGTTTCTCCCTCTTCTCTAGTTTCTAGTTTTCCTATCAGCTCCCCCGACCCCTGATTCCTGGGGATCTACTTCTTTTTAATTCACCAAGTTGTTTTCTAGGTGTCTCAATTCCAAGTTCCACAGTGGCTTTCTTTTTGCCTTTCTTTCTTTTTCTTTCTTTCTTTCTTTCTTTCTTTCTTTCTTTCTTTCTTTCTTTCTTTCTTTCTTTCCTTATTTCCTTTTTTTTTTTCCTTTTTTATTTATGTATTTTTTGTCTTTTTTGAGACAGGGTCTCACTATGCAGTTCAGATTAGCCTTGAACTCACTATGTAGCCCAGGCTGACCTCATACTCATGGTGATCCTCCTGTCTCAGCCTCCCAAATGCTGGGGATACAAGTGTGCATCACCATGCCTGGCTCGTGGGTGGCTTTATTTTGCTGTTGATAGTTATTCTGTGATTTTTTAACTTCCTAACATACTTATTTTAAACTCACGTTTTTTCTCACTTTTGTTCTCTCAGCTTCTATTCAACCACTACATGCTGACTGCACCTCTGTAGTAGGTACAGGCCTGCAGAACTGCACACAAGAGCTTTATCATCTACTGAGAGACAGTTCCATAAGTGGGCACATGTCTTCCGGCTTGCAAAGCACTTTCATAGAAGACTCATCTTACATGACCAAAACCTCTTCAACTTCACAGCCTAAAGTGGGTGTGATTCTCTCAAACGCCAAACATACATCAAGGGCATGTGCGGCCCCAGGTTCTCTCCCTGTTGCAGCCTTCCCATTGCTGGGTTTGTGAGGCCAATGCACAGGGGGTACGTTGTGTCAGGTATCGCTTCCGGGACGCACCTGGAAAAACCAGGGCTTTTGCTCTGCAGAGCAGCCCAGGTGAACATGGGCTCCCCATGGACCACAGTGGCTGACAGTAGCTGACGAGCACAGGCTCCCTGCTTCCAGCACAGCTGACAATGATTACAAGGCTGAAAAGTTTTGTTAGAGTCTCACACAGCAAGAAATAAAATTTTAAATTAAAATCTTTACACAGCACTCAGCAGAGCCTGCCATTTTTGTCATTATAAAAACTATTTTTGCCATTATGTTCCAATTTTTAAGGAAAAGGATTATCCCCTTAACTTTCACCACTTTCTCAGCAATTGAAGATTTTATTAGAAACATAATGTAGAATTATGTCATTTGCAGGCCATAGAAAACCAACTACAAAGGATCCGTATTTTCCAACTGCCAATCCATTTTGCAGAGGCTAATTCTGTTGTCTGCAACAGCACCCAGCTCAAACCCATCCTCAGAGACAACTGTTCTCCTCTCCCCCTTATCTTGTACTGTTTCTAGGCAACATTGAGACAATAACACTTCATAGTCTACCCAGCCACAATGTCATTGGGTTTGAAAACTAAACAAGCAAACGAGAAGATCCTCTCCAAACCCAGGGGTCTATTATTCTATGTCTGTAACACCAACTGTGTAGCTATGAAGTAGCACCCACACGTCAGAGAGAGCCACCCTTACATATCCCAGAAATCTCAGAACAGTAGGTATTGTCCTAAGCACACAAATCCTCAAGCCCAGACCTACTATGTCAGAATTGTGGGTAGTAGTACCTAAAACCTCTATTTTAACAGGCTTCCTCAGGGATTCTGATGTTCACTCTGGTTTGGAAAACATAAATCAGTAGCTCTCTAAGTGTGGTCCCTGGACCAGCACCATCACCTGGGATTCAGAAGTGTAAGTTTCCAAGTGTGCTTCAGACCTACTGAATCAGAGCTCAGGGATGGGGTCCAGAAATCTGTGCTTTCTCAAGTACTTCAGGTGATTCTGATGCATGCTAAGTGTTATGGTTTGTAGGCAGGCCCCCCACAAGCCTCATGTAGTCATGGAAGCGGCTGAATCTAGTGCTTGTGATTGACTTGTTGTCTAGTGCTGGGATTGGTAGTGTGAGTTCTGCACCCACCCAGGGGTGGAGCCGACATACAATGTAAGGTCAGAATGGGGGGCGTGTTTTTCTCTCTTGTGCGCGGTTCACTCTTGCCACTTCAACGGCTGCCCCTCAGCCCATGAACGGCTGCCCCTCAGCCACGCCACCCTGCCCTGGAGCCAATTGATTAGGGAATGAAACCTCCAGAAACTGTAAGCTCAATAAACCTCTCCTTCCTTCACTTTGGGCGTCAGGTATTTTGTCTCAATAATGAGGGAAAGGTAACCAAGACACTAAGTTTGAGAAATTCTGATTTAAACAGTAGTTAAATGTCAAGTCAAAAAAGTGCATTCCAGGACTCACCATGTAAAGACAAGGAAAAACAGCGACTCATTTGTTGTCATTTTATTATTAAGTGTATTTTCCTTCAAGCTTGTATTAAGAAACTATGTGCTATGTACTGTTACAGGTTTCTTAAGCTACAAGTACTAGAAACATACATGTTTTTAACCCAAGGAGCTTGCAGTATGCTAAATTGGTGATCATTTCTTATAAAGGGACAGAGAGTAACCTCATAGGCTTCAGGAGCAGGGGGTCTTTGTCATAACTACAGGCTTGGCCTTGTATTGTGGAAACTGCCTTAGCACACAAGGGAACAGGCACGGCTCGAGAAAAACTGCCCGTGTTCCGAAAGGAGCACATGTTCCAACAAGACTACGGACACAGATATTTGGGTTTCATATCATTTTCACACCTCATGAAGTACTATTCTTTGAAATAGGACTTGTGAGTAGTGTTTTACTCTAAAGTAAACCCTGGGATGTATCACTTGAAGTCAGGAAGAAACACTTTGGGAGAGGAAAATATTGAACTCTTCTATGAGAATAGCATTTTCTGTTATTTCCTACCCAATTGTTTTCCTACACAGTACCAAAAGTCATCATCTTCTTCCTCTTCTTGTTCTCCTCCTCCTCCTCCTTCTTTTCCTCCTTCTTCCTCCTCTTCTTCATGTCTATAATAGAGAGACAGACCCATCCACTTAAGCAAATCTCCCCTGTTTCCTGGTCTGTACTACATCTCATAACAATGACATCGTTGAGAGTGGTTCTTCACGTTCTTTCCCTGAAGGTCCAATTGTATCCTTTTATTTCTGTATGAAAAGCAATATTTTCAAAATTATAAAGGCAGGATATTTCCCATCAAACACACAGTGTTCTACTCACTCTCTCCTTCAGCTACCCGCAGGAGGAGAATGACCAGATGAGGGCTAACACCCGTATCTGCCTCTAAAGTTCCCAGCTTGTGCTATCATCTGGAGGCTCCAATAGAATCATAATCAACTCAGGCTTTTTGTTTACTATCTCATAGTTAAGAGTCTTAAGTATCTGTTTGCTAAAAGTTAATATTCACATGAATACAAATAGTACTGCTCTAAAGAACAAGTTACATATGGACCTATGACGTCAGCCCTCAAATTCAACTCCACTGCGTGAACTTTAAATCTGGATGCCTGAGCACAGCACCCCAGTATTGGTCCTTGTGACATGGTCCCCAGTGTCCTTGATGCCCAGCCAGATTTGAGAACCACCCTTTACATTGCAGTAACTATAAAGAACCACATGGCTAGGGCCGGGGATCTAGCTCAGTGGCCTAAGCACCTGCCTGGAAAGTGCAAGGTCGTGAGTTCAATCCCCGGTGCCGCAAAACAAAAAAAAAGAACCACATAGCTTTCTGGGCTTTGGCCCGACAGGGTGTCAGGTGGTGACACTCAGGAAGAGTCACAGCACTTGTTTCTGGTCATGATGGAGACATCACATGGGACTCAAGTTCTAAATTATTTTTTACAACAAAAATAGAAGCGAAATCAACACCTCTCACTGTTACTCAGAATAAATGAGCAAGACCAAAGTTGGCAAACTGACAAGCTCCAAGCCAGAGGAACAGTCCACAAAGTATACCGTCTGCTCCACCGAGCCTCTCCACCTGGCCAACCCACCCAGCACTCAAGCTGTTCTGGTCCGGAAAACTGAGTCAAGATTACCAGATGTGGACCGGCCATCATCCCACCCTCCAAGGCAACTTCCCACTTTGGACCTTCTCCCAGGCCCTTGGTCCCATTCCTCTGGTTGAGGATTCCTGACTCACCCTTAATGCCTGCTCTGCCTGCAACTGAATTCTAGGAAGCCCCCAAATTAACACTCTGCTTTTTTATCCTTCAAATTTGCTGTGTTGCTTTTACCACTACTAAATTCTTGGTGTTGGTGAAAACTTCCATTCTAGCCCTTTCTCCTAGAGAAATTCCTGCTGCAACAGAAAATACAGAGCTTTGACATATGCATATGTATGGACATATGCAGCAAGGGGATGAAGTGGACAATTTCAAGAGAGAAGATGTAAATGAAATATAAAGCTCACTGGCAAAATACATGGAAATGGGATACGCCCACTCTGTGAGGAGTCAGAAAAACGTTGGGAGGGCAATGGGTATCCCACAAGATGTAGGGGAACTGAGTCACTGCAATTTAAGTCTCAGAGAACTTGAAAATCCAGGGTGATGTTGGGGTGTTATTAGCATATGTCATCCAATGCATCAGCATTACCTTGTGTGGGTCAGGCTCCTAATGAAACAGTGAGCCTCTGATATTGGCTCTGATGGCGACATGAACAATGCTGCCGTCTCCACGTTAGAATGGACAAGCAGATGTCTACCTGGAGATTGCTCCTCGTGGGAACACAAAGCAATCTAGACACAAGAACAGGTGTCCAGGGTAGCGATGGCCTTAGCGTTCAGAGAAGGAGGGGTAGATATCACGGGGCAGTGGATTTATAAGAATGAATTCATTTGTTTATTCAATAAATGTTAACTGTGAGTCTCCTCTAGGATCTACACTGTTCGACCTGCTAGAGATTCAGAGGAAGGCATGGTCCTGCCCTCCGGCGACTCACCCCAAAATGGAGAGCAGTGACTAACAAGTACATGACAATACTATCTCGAGTAACAAGGCAGAAGTAACTACAGGTTGCCAGGATATCAGACACAACCAAGACCTAAGATAAGAAGGGTCAACAGCAAGCCCTAGAAACAACATAGAAGCCACAGTCACTGAAGATAAAGGAAAGGACAAGATAAAGGAAAAGATACCATTGTGCTCAAAGCTTTCTACAGGCTTCTTTTCCTTTATCTTGTCCTTTCCTTTATCTTCAGTGACTGTGGCTTCTATGTTGTTTCTAGGGCTTGCTGTTGACCCTTCTTATCTTAGGTCTTGGTTGTGTCTGATATCCTGGCAACCTGTAGTTACTTCTGCCTTGTTACTCGAGATAGTATTGTCATGTACTTGTTAGTCACTGCTCTCCATTTTGGGGTGAGTCGCCGGAGGGCAGGACCATGCCTTCCTCTGAATCTCTAGCAGGTCGAACAGTGTAGATCCTAGAGGAGACTCACAGTTAACATTTATTGAATAAACAAATGAATTCATTCTTATAAATCCACTGCCCCGTGATATCTACCCCTCCTTCTCTGAACGCTAAGGCCATCGCTACCCTGGACACCTGTTCTTGTGTCTAGATTGCTTTGTGTTCCCACGAGGAGCAATCTCCAGGTAGACATCTGCTTGTCCATTCTAACGTGGAGACGGCAGCATTGTTCATGTCGCCATCAGAGCCAATATCAGAGGCTCACTGTTTCATTAGGAGCCTGACCCACACAAGGTAATGCTGATGCATTGGATGACATATGCTAATAACACCCCAACATCACCCTGGATTTTCAAGTTCTCTGAGACTTAAATTGCAGTGACTCAGTTCCCCTACATCTTGTGGGATACCCATTGCCCTCCCAACGTTTTTCTGACTCCTCACAGAGTGGGCGTATCCCATTTCCATGTATTTTGCCAGTGAGCTTTATATTTCATTTACATCTTCTCTCTTGAAATTGTCCACTTCATCCCCTTGCTGCATATGTCCATACATATGCATATGTCAAAGCTCTGTATTTTCTGTTGCAGCAGGAATTTCTCTAGGAGAAAGGGCTAGAATGGAAGTTTTCACCAACACCAAGAATTTAGTAGTGGTAAAAGCAACACAGCAAATTTGAAGGATAAAAAAGCAGAGTGTTAATTTGGGGGCTTCCTAGAATTCAGTGGCAGGCAGAGCAGGCATTAAGGGTGAGTCAGGAATCCTCAACCAGAGGAATGGGACCAAGGGCCTGGGAGAAGGTCCAAAGTGGGAAGTTGCCTTGGAGGGTGGGATGATGGCCGGTCCACATCTGGTAATCTTGACTCAGTTTTCCAGACCAGAATAGCTTGAGTGCTGGGTGGGTTGGCCAGGTGGAGAGGCTCGGTGGAGCAGACGGTATACTTTGTGGACTGTTCCTCTGGCTTGGAGGTTGTCAGTTTGCCAACTTTGGTCTTGCTCATTTATTCTGAGTAACAGTGAGAGGTGTTGATTTCGCTTCTATTTTTGTTGTAAAAAATAATTTAGAACTTGAGTCCCATGTGATGTCTCCATCATGACCAGAAACAAGTGCTGTGACTCTTCCTGAGTGTCACCACCTGACACCCTGTCGGGCCAAAGCCCAGAAAGCTATGTGGTTCTTTTTTTTTGTTTTGCGGCACCGGGGATTGAACTCACGACCTTGCACTTTCCAGGCAGGTGCTTAGGCCACTGAGCTAGATCCCCGGCCCTAGCCATGTGGTTCTTTATAGTTACTGCAATGTAAAGGGTGGTTCTCAAATCTGGCTGGGCATCAAGGACACTGGGGACCATGTCACAAGGACCAATACTGGGGTGCTGTGCTCAGGCATCCAGATTTAAAGTTCACGCAGTGGAGTTGAATTTGAGGGCTGACGTCATAGGTCCATATGTAACTTGTTCTTTAGAGCAGTACTATTTGTATTCATGTGAATATTAACTTTTAGCAAACAGATACTTAAGACTCTTAACTATGAGATAGTAAACAAAAAGCCTGAGTTGATTATGATTCTATTGGAGCCTCCAGATGATAGCACAAGCTGGGAACTTTAGAGGCAGATACGGGTGTTAGCCCTCATCTGGTCATTCTCCTCCTGCGGGTAGCTGAAGGAGAGAGTGAGTAGAACACTGTGTGTTTGATGGGAAATATCCTGCCTTTATAATTTTGAAAATATTGCTTTTCATACAGAAATAAAAGGATACAATTGGACCTTCAGGGAAAGAACGTGAAGAACCACTCTCAACGATGTCATTGTTATGAGATGTAGTACAGACCAGGAAACAGGGGAGATTTGCTTAAGTGGATGGGTCTGTCTCTCTATTATAGACATGAAGAAGAGGAGGAAGAAGGAGGAAAAGAAGGAGGAGGAGGAGGAGAACAAGAAGAGGAAGAAGATGATGACTTTTGGTACTGTGTAGGAAAACAATTGGGTAGGAAATAACAGAAAATGCTATTCTCATAGAAGAGTTCAATATTTTCCTCTCCCAAAGTGTTTCTTCCTGACTTCAAGTGATACATCCCAGGGTTTACTTTAGAGTAAAACACTACTCACAAGTCCTATTTCAAAGAATAGTACTTCATGAGGTGTGAAAATGATATGAAACCCAAATATCTGTGTCCGTAGTCTTGTTGGAACATGTGCTCCTTTCGGAACACGGGCAGTTTTTCTCGAGCCGTGCCTGTTCCCTTGTGTGCTAAGGCAGTTTCCACAATACAAGGCCAAGCCTGTAGTTATGACAAAGACCCCCTGCTCCTGAAGCCTATGAGGTTACTCTCTGTCCCTTTATAAGAAATGATCACCAATTTAGCATACTGCAAGCTCCTTGGGTTAAAAACATGTATGTTTCTAGTACTTGTAGCTTAAGAAACCTGTAACAGTACATAGCACATAGTTTCTTAATACAAGCTTGAAGGAAAATACACTTAATAATAAAATGACAACAAATGAGTCGCTGTTTTTCCTTGTCTTTACATGGTGAGTCCTGGAATGCACTTTTTTGACTTGACATTTAACTACTGTTTAAATCAGAATTTCTCAAACTTAGTGTCTTGGTTACCTTTCCCTCATTATTGAGACAAAATACCTGACGCCCAAAGTGAAGGAAGGAGAGGTTTATTGAGCTTACAGTTTCTGGAGGTTTCATTCCCTAATCAATTGGCTCCAGGGCAGGGTGGCGTGGCTGAGGGGCAGCCGTTCATGGGCTGAGGGGCAGCCGTTGAAGTGGCAAGAGTGAACCGCGCACAAGAGAGAAAAACACGCCCCCCATTCTGACCTTACATTGTATGTCGGCTCCACCCCTGGGTGGGTGCAGAACTCACACTACCAATCCCAGCACTAGACAACAAGTCAATCACAAGCACTAGATTCAGCCGCTTCCATGACTACATGAGGCTTGTGGGGGGCCTGCCTACAAACCATAACACTTAGCATGCATCAGAATCACCTGAAGTACTTGAGAAAGCACAGATTTCTGGACCCCATCCCTGAGCTCTGATTCAGTAGGTCTGAAGCACACTTGGAAACTTACACTTCTGAATCCCAGGTGATGGTGCTGGTCCAGGGACCACACTTAGAGAGCTACTGATTTATGTTTTCCAAACCAGAGTGAACATCAGAATCCCTGAGGAAGCCTGTTAAAATAGAGGTTTTAGGTACTACTACCCACAATTCTGACATAGTAGGTCTGGGCTTGAGGATTTGTGTCCTTAGGACAATACCTACTGTTCTGAGATTTCTGGGATATGTAAGGGTGGCTCTCTCTGATGTGTGGGTGCTACTTCATAGCTACACAGTTGGTGTTACAGACATAGAATAATAGACCCCTGGGTTTGGAGAGGATCTTCTCGTTTGCTTGTTTAGTTTTCAAACCCAATGACATTGTGGCTGGGTAGACTATGAAGTGTTGTTGTCTCAATGTTGCCTAGAAACAGTACAAGATAAGGGGGAGAGGAGAACAGTTGTCTCTGAGGATGGGTTTGAGCTGGGTGCTGTTGCAGACAACAGAATTAGCCTCTGCAAAATGGATTGGCAGTTGGAAAATACGGATCCTTTGTAATTGGTTTTCTATGGCCTGCAAATGACATAATTCTACATTATGTTTCTAATAAAATCTTCAATTGCTGAGAAAGTGGTGAAAGTTAAGGGGACAATCCTTTTCCTTAAAAATTGGAACATAATGGCAAAAATAGTTTTTATAATGACAAAAATGGCAGGCTCTGCTGAGTGCTGTGTAAAGATTTTAATTTAAAATTTTATTTCTTGCTGTGTGAGACTCTAACAAAACTTTTCAGCCTTGTAATCATTGTCAGCTGTGCTGGAAGCAGGGAGCCTGTGCTCGTCAGCTACTGTCAGCCACTGTGGTCCATGGGGAGCCCATGTTCACCTGGGCTGCTCTGCAGAGCAAAAGCCCTGGTTTTTCCAGGTGCGTCCCGGAAGCGATACCTGACACAACGTACCCCCTGTGCATTGGCCTCACAAACCCAGCAATGGGAAGGCTGCAACAGGGAGAGAACCTGGGGCCGCACATGCCCTTGATGTATGTTTGGCGTTTGAGAGAATCACACCCACTTTAGGCTGTGAAGTTGAAGAGGTTTTGGTCATGTAAGATGAGTCTTCTATGAAAGTGCTTTGCAAGCCGGAAGACATGTGCCCACTTATGGAACTGTCTCTCAGTAGATGATAAAGCTCTTGTGTGCAGTTCTGCAGGCCTGTACCTACTACAGAGGTGCAGTCAGCATGTAGTGGTTGAATAGAAGCTGAGAGAACAAAAGTGAGAAAAAACGTGAGTTTAAAATAAGTATGTTAGGAAGTTAAAAAATCACAGAATAACTATCAACAGCAAAATAAAGCCACCCACGAGCCAGGCATGGTGATGCACACTTGTATCCCCAGCATTTGGGAGGCTGAGACAGGAGGATCACCATGAGTATGAGGTCAGCCTGGGCTACATAGTGAGTTCAAGGCTAATCTGAACTGCATAGTGAGACCCTGTCTCAAAAAAGACAAAAAATACATAAATAAAAAAGGAAAAAAAAAAAGGAAATAAGGAAAGAAAGAAAGAAAGAAAGAAAGAAAGAAAGAAAGAAAGAAAGAAAGAAAGAAAGAAAAAGAAAGAAAGGCAAAAAGAAAGCCACTGTGGAACTTGGAATTGAGACACCTAGAAAACAACTTGGTGAATTAAAAAGAAGTAGATCCCCAGGAATCAGGGGTCGGGGGAGCTGATAGGAAAACTAGAAACTAGAGAAGAGGGAGAAACTGAGCGCCATGCAGACAGAAGGATTCAGGCTGGAAACCTGACCCCAGCTCCTGGGGAAGGGTCCTGTCTTTACTAACATGAGGTAAGCTGGAAAGGATTGGCTGCTACATGGGAAAGCAATGGACAGGGCCAGCAGCGCTAGACCAAAGAGAAGCCCAGCATTGTTGGAAAGTACAAAACAGTATGAGGTTTTACTATGAAAGTCACTCCTTCCAGTTGGCAGGCTAGAGTTGGGGGAAAAAATCCAGTGCTGCGCCCAACATATTTGAAAGTGTTTAATTAGGAGCTATTTGGGGAAGCAGTTAGTTGTTTAAGACCCACCTACAGAACAACTACACTTCAGGGTTTCTGGTGCCACCCTACCACAGTGGCCAACAGAGACAGTCAAGGGGAGGGCATGAGCTAAACATAGACCCCCAGAAAAGTTTAAGTTCAGGCCAGGAAAGACACAAAGGTGTGTGTGGTTTGGAGGGGACTGGGTCTGTGAGTGCTGGCATCGAGTCTGGCCACTGCTTGGAACCCCTCAAACCCTCTATATTGTCAACATCCAACACACAGCTCAGTGGTCTGTTTGCTTTCCCCATTGGCAAATGCAGTCAGCCTAGATGCTTCCCATAACCTGGGGTGTACCGACAGAGAGGTCTCTGAAGCGTGGAAGGCCTCACAAACCCTCAGGCCATAAAGGTAGGAAAAGAAAACCATGACTTAGGAAACACAAAGGGGCACAAAAACTAGGAGTGGCTGGAGTGAATACAGTCCTAGGGTAGGCACCGTACCTAGGAGGAAGGAAGGAGCAGGATTTAGTGAGTGTGGAAACAAAACACCTCTAAGAAGTAACTCACCAAATCAAATTTCCTCCTAAGGTCAGCATCAAACCTAACCATTGAATCTGATTTGGTTCAAGACCAATTCCATTTGCAACCAGAATCATGGAAAGAATTAAGGTCATGAACTGAGGTACCACTGTACAGTTGTTGCATTTAGTAGATATTTACTATATGTCAATATTTGGTTTGTCTTTGTGTCTGTATTATAATTACAGATTGTTTTCTATTGTGAAGGGTGGTACGTTATTATCTTTTATTGGTTCTTATGATATGTCAATATCCAGTTGGTTTTTGACTCTTTATGGTTGCTGATTTCACTGATACTGCCAGAGGGGTTTAATTGTTGCTCTTAAATTAGTTTTTACTATATGCCAATATCTAGTTTGTTTTTGTGTCATCAACAATACTGATTCATATCCAGAGTACTGGGTACTGGAATAATTAAACTGTACCCTCCCCTCCCCAAATTAATGGAGGCAATTGAATACTGGAACAGAGACTAAGGCCTATAGTTAGCCACATCCGAGTGCATAATTTTAAATCAGATACTGACTAAATAAATCTCCATACTAGCAACAAAGTGTTTCCTCTGTAATTGATCCTCAACCCTCAGCACACACACATACAAACTAATAGAAAAATGAGAAGCAAGGCAACAAAATGTCTCCAAAAATTCCTCCCAAGCTGCCCCAATGGGGAAGTGCTGAGGAGGATATTAAAAGCCAAACAATTGAATTTTATGAGTTGATAAAAGAAGAAAGAAAAGAAACATATCAATAAGGCGCTCAGCAGGCTCAAAGATTATGTAACTAAACAGATAATAGATACACACTGATCAGGAAGTTCAGAGAAGAAACTAATGAAAAGTTAGGAGAGCTAAATAGGACAATAGAAAACATGCATGACCACTTTAGTGAAGTGTTTATCCATGAAAAGTTATCAAACAAAAACCCAGGAGGTAAAACGTTTACAAAACAAGATGATAGAGCCGGGCATGGTGGCTCATGCCTGTAATCCCAGCACTCGGGAGGCTGAGACAGGTGGATCGTTGTGAGTTCAAGACCAGCCTGGGCTACAAAGTGAGCTCAAGGCCAGCCTGAGTGGCATAGTGAGACCCTGTCTCAAAAACACCAGGACTGGGGATCTAGCTCAGCGGTCTAAGCGCCTGCCCAGCAAGCACAAGGTCGTGAGTTCAATCCCTGGTGTTGCAAAAAAAAAAAAGAAAAGAAAATATGAGCAGCAAAAGGAGAGTATCAGAATTAAAAATAGAATAGAATAGAGTATCAGAATTAAAAATAGAAATGATGTAAGTTGGCATATACTTATGAGATAGCCTAAAAACAAGAGACCATGCAAAATCAACACCTGCTAGATGACATGAATAAAGCTAATCTAAGGTCAATCTGAATTAGCAGAAAATTAAAAGACATAAATGGCATAAAAATCTGTTTACATAAATAATAACAGAAAACTTTCCAAATATTGGGAAAGAATTTAATATATAGATAAACAAGGCGTGTAGAATCCCAAATAGCTGTAATCAGAAAATAACTTTTTCATGATACACCATAGTCAAAATCCCAGAAGTCCATCACAAGGACAGAATCTTAAAAACTGTTAAAGAGGGGCTGGGATATAGCTCAGCGGCACAGTGCCTGCCTGGCAAGCATGAGATCATGAGTTCTATTCCCGGTACAACAAACAAATAAACAAACAAAACCGCTAAAGAAAAGCAACCTATCACTTATAAAGGTAAACTCATTAGAATCACAGCAGACTTCTTAACACAAAACTTAAAGGCAAGGAGAACTTGGAGTGAAGTGTTCCAAAAGAAACACATTTCCAACCCAGACTAATATATACTGAAAAACT
>RJWT010027323.1:0-15545 GCA_004365215.1 Cuniculus paca | reverse complement strand
GAGCTTGGGGTGGAGCTGGATCTATAGTTGAAAAATAAATGACTCAAAATTAGAATAGCAGCAAGGAGCCATGTGAGCCATGACAGACTAAAGACTATGAATGGTTCTAGGGAATGAAAGAGTAGGATTTTAAAATAAATATCAGAAAAATGAGTTTCTATTGGTTTTGCTTATTTATTTATTTAGGTTATACAGGGGCTTGAACCCAGGATTTTTGCACAGAGCTCTATAGGCAACCTTTTATTTTGTATTTTGAAATAAGGTCTCTCTAAGTTACTCAGGCTGGGCTCAAACTTGCGGTCTTCCTACCCCAGCTTCCTGGAGTACTGGGATTAGGCAAGAGCCACCACACTGGGCTACCTGTTAACTCTTTAAGATAGAAACTATTTAATTTTTACATGGCCATCTTTATTGTTTTGTTAAACTCTAGGGTGCTTTGAGTATATTCTGTCTAGATGTCTCTTTAGGGACTTCTAATTGACTCCTCCAACCTTAATGGAACTGGGTTGACTGGACAAGACAAGGCCATTTAGGCCACCCTTGTGAAGGCAGATGCATAGTTCTGATAGTGCTTCCAGGACAGAGGACTTCAAACTGGGTGACTTAGACAAAGGAAATGCATTGTCTCCCAGTGCTGGAAGCTAGCAGTCTAAGATCAAGGTGACAATACAGTTACGTTTGAGGATTGTGAAGAAGAATCTGTCTCATTCTCTCCCCTAACTCCTGATAGTTTTCTGAAGAATTTTGGTCTTCCATGGCTTTTACAAGAATCACTTTAATCCCTCCTTTCATTTTCACACAGATTTGTCATGATGTGTGTATTCCAAAATTTCCCCAATCACATTAGGTTAGAGGCTCACCCTACTCCTCTATGGTCTCATCTTAATTAGTTACATGTTCAATGACTATTTGCAAATAAAGCCACATGCTAAGTTACTGGGGAGTATGAATTTGGGGGAGGCTCAATTCAAGTAATAGCATATGTTGAAGGAGAAGTTATTTTTTTCACCATACTTACCTGTTTCTGTTTTATCTTTTACCTGACCTCTTATGGAAGTATTTGCAGGTCTTACCCTTATACTCTGGCTTCTCTTTGGATCATATAAATCTCTCACCTTTTTAAAAAAATACCCTTTGCCAAGCCAGGCGTGGTGGCACACGCCTGTAATCGCAGCACTAGGGAGGCTGAGGCACAAGAATCATTGCAAGTTTGAGACCAGCCTGGGCTACAAAGTGAGCTCAAGACCAGCCTGAACTGCATAGCAAGACCCTTTCTCAAAAAAACAAAAACAAAACAAAACGAAATGAAATACCCTTCACCAAGTGGTCTACCAGGTGATTTATACAATGAATTCTATCATTTTTGCTTGAAAAATTAAAAACAATTCCTACTTTTGTTTATACAACTGGATTAATGGGTCTTACGTTAAACAGTTTTTTTCTTGTATGTGATCACTTGTAACTCCAAAAAGTATGATACATTTAAAAAATGTAATCCATACACAATACAGCATCAATATATAATATGCAATTTTTTAAAAATCATACTAAGAAAAAAACCCTTGAAATCCTCAAATCTTCTTTAAAATAGAGACTGGTGTTCTACAACCAGTACCAATATGACTACTGAGAAATGCAATTAGTATCACTTAACAAATCAGAAAACTACATCTCCTGAACAAGGCCCTGGAACGTGACCACTCCTTAGCAATCTGGGTCATGAGGATCAGGTGTCAACCCTTTGGGTTGGACACATGCGAGCAGATGACAATCAAGTGAAGAGAGGACTGGGATGGTGAGTGAGCAATTCAAAGATGTGCAGAGAGCAATTTGAAAAGCTGCAGATCATTAGAGACAAGGAGGAAAGCATCACTGCTGAAGAAGCTAATAGTCAACTTGAAATGGGGAGATCTGTCCTAGTCTCACTAATAATTGAGTAAATTACTTTTGCCTCTTTGTGCCTTAATTATAGATTGATTCTCACTGCAGTACGATCCCACACCCTACAGTGTTGCTGTGATAAGTGCCTGATAAATTTCTATAAAACGCTATTTCTATAAAAATAAATCCCTTTGATGATAAAACTGTATCTTTACACCCAAATTCCAACACTCTCCTTACCATGGCAGTAGGCAGGTAACATATTTATTTATAAAACAGAAAAAAAATGCAGCCAGGCATGGCGGTGCCCACCTATAATCCTGGGAAGCTGAGGCAAGAAGATTGAAAGTTCAAATCCAGCCTAGACAATTAATAAGACCCTATCTCAAAAAAAAAAAAAAACAAAACACAACTCTGTGTGTATAGCTGAATGCAAAAGTAAGACCCTGCCTCAAATAAAAATAACAACAACAACCACAATAATAATTAAAGAACTAGGGATATAGCTCAGTGTGAAGGCCCTGTAACAAAAGCAAAAAAAAAAAAAATTGAAGATTAAAGAACAAAACCCAGGAGTTTTATGCCCCAGGAGATCATTTGATTAGTCATGTTTTATTAAACTATTAAAAATTTAGTTTTTTGAGGCTTAAAACTACTTGTCTGTCTATAGAGTCAAAGAGGAGTGAAACACAGAAGAGCTGCAACTTACTTGGGGCCAAGGTTGAAAGATTTTACCAGGCATGGGAGGGTGGGGTCGCAGTCACAGGACACTCAGCCTATGCACTGCTTTTACCTCATGCAAAAAGCAAACTGAGAAAGTGCAGTGTGCAGAGTTTAAAGTAGCACGTTGATGTCCAGGTGTTTTTAAAATAGTGTTTTCTGTACATAAAACATAAACTGATTATTCCAAAAAGTTTGGACTATAGTGTATATAAATAAGAAAATTTAAATGCCTCAGCCTTTGAACATTTAGAGGAAGTCATTTTCAACATTTTGATGATTATCCTCCAGTGTTGTCTTTTTAAATGTAAGAATGAATGCAGGCATGACCATGGCATCATAATATATAATTATTGTTGTAACTGTTGGTCTTCATATGATTAAGCATTCTTTCTTAAAATGACATTTAATGTCATTTTAATTAATTGAATTAAATGGATGATAATATTAATTGCTAAGATATATTGAACATTTGCTGTGTACTACTGTTATATATACTTAAAAGTATTTATTTAATTCTTGCAGTAACTCTGCAAAGTTATTTTATTGCGAGGAACCCAAAGCTTAGAAAATCTAAATAATTTTGTCATTGTCACACAGCTAGTATGTGACTTGAACTCAGATTGGTATCACCACAAATACTAAATCCTTAGTCATTGTGCTTTACTGGCTAATGGATGAAGATAGCACAGTTTATTTAACTGATTTGTACTCTTGGACATTTAGATTGTTGCTAGTTTGATGACATTTTTAAAAATGTGGTTGATGTATTTGTAGGGAAATGTAGATACACAAGGACATTATTTCTTTAAACTAAATTGCTAGAAGTTAAAGCATTCAGTCAAAAGAACTGCATCATTTAAAAACTACAATTATTGTCAAATCACCCTGTAGAAATACTGTAATAATGTACTGCACCTATTTTTCTAAAACTTCTTCAATATTAGATCTTATTTCTTCTTTGATCTTCAGTGTAAAGTTTTTAAGGTGTGTCCAGGAAGGTAGTGCAGTCATGCAGCACATGACATTGTCTCCATGAGTGACAGGTCCTGTAATCCAGGGTGGTCTCATAGACTAATGGAGGTGAAAAATTTCCGTCATCTAGTGATGTCATAGCCATCCTTGGTCACAATACCAATGCATTAGTCATGTGTGTGGCAATGCTTGTGTAAAACTTACTATGCTGCCAGACCTATAAAACCATGGCACATACAATTATGTATAATATATAATGCTTGATAATGATAATAAACTGCTGACTCTGTTGCTGGTTTAAGTATTTACTATACTATTCTTTTTAGTGTTATTTTAGTGAGTATAGTAAATGACTTCTACTTATTAACAATAAGGTTTACAGTAAAATAGTTTACTGTATTATACTAGCATCAGGCTATTCCTGTTCATTTTTGTTTTCTATTTGCGTGTAATATCCTTTTCTACTTCTATACCTTTAATTTATTCAGTTTCTATCATGGAGTGATGCTGAATTTTACTGAATACTTTGTCTCATTGATTTGAGATGATCATATCTTTTTTTTAATTTTAAAGAGAATAAGACAAAGCAAGGTAAAACAGAAATCAATGACTGTGTATAGGACTTCAAAATAAGACAATAGGAAATCAACAATGGCTACCATAATGCCTCTTGCTATCTTCAAAATAGCTGCCCACAATGTCAGACATAATAAAATCAAACAAATCAAAACAGTATAAAACCAATCAAAATGAAACAATGAAAGCAATGCAAGACTTCAAAACAAGATAATAGGAAATCAACAATTGCTACCATACTATATCTTGTTATCTTTAAAAATAGCTGCCGACACCATCAGACATAATAAAATCAAGTAAGACAAAACAAAATAAAACCTAACAAAACAAGACAATGAAATGATACAGGACTTCAAATCAAGTTAGTAGGAAATTCACAATGGCTATCACTTTCCCTTTTCAGATGTTTCCTCCCCTTTCACTTTCATAATATCTGTTGTACATTATGGATCCCACTAACTCCTTCAGTTTTATGCTAGAAGATAACACGATGTTCACCCATTTGAGTCCGAACCATTACAGAGACTGCCTTTTGCTCCTCTGTCTTGACATTTTTCTGGGCTGCTCTGGCCAAGCAGGTTGTGGGATCTGAGGCACTTCCCACATTGGCTACGATTTCTCTAAGGTGAGGTGGGCTGGTTCTTCCAGCCTAAGTCGGCTACGAGTACCTAACGGCGGCCAGCAGGTGTGCGAGGTCAAGGCTGGCTGCTGTTTCTCCCAGCCCACACTGGTTACCAGCAGGAAATATCCTTGATGGTGGCCAGTGTGCCTCATATCATTTTTGCCCATTCTGTTGATGTGGTATATTACATTTTTTGATTTGTGTGCATTGAACCATCCTTGCATCCCTGGGATAAATCCCACTTGATTATGGTGTTTGAGCTTCTTAATGTGTGGTCAATAACCAGAAGAAAACTAACAAAATTAGAAGAGGAAGTTGTTACATCTCTATAATAACTTTGAATATAAACTCATTAAATCCTCCAATTAAAAGATGATCTCTGACTGAATAAATGGGAAAAAAAAGACCAAATGAGAGGATGTTTCTAGGAAATTCACTTCACCAGCAAGGACATATGCCCAGGATGAAAATAAAGGAGTAGAAAAGGTTATTACATGCAAATAGAAACCAGAAGAAAGCAGGAATAGCTACATTTGTGTCATATAAAAGAGACATTAAGTTGAGAACTTAAAAAAGAGACAAAACCACTATATAAAGAGAAAAGGCTAAATTAAACAAGAGGACATAACAGTTGTCATGTATATGCATCTAATGCTGGAGTACTTGATTTTATAAAAACAAGTATGACTAAATCTAAAGTCTCTTCTCAAGATATGTTTTAGGGTATCATCTTGGTAGGCCATGATGGCTTTGGCCCTGGTTGGGTGCTATACTGTGGTTTCTCCATGGCTTCTTCAGTTTAGTTCATAGCTTTGAATGTGGCACATGCAGCAGTGGAGTTGGAGAGCCTTCCCATCTCCCTGATCAGTACAGGGGTGAGGACACTGCACCAGCCCAAGGTGCATGTGGAGTACCCAGTGGGACGTGATGTGGCTGCTTCAGGCAGGGGTATACAGTGCACACACATGGTAAAAGGAGTGCAGCTGTCAGTCTGTAGGCCACATGGAGATAGGGCCATTGCAGTGTACCTGGGTGGGTGTGGCTTACACACATGTTAGTGGTAGCAGGGTACTACTTGGTCTCTGTGGGTCATGCAAGTCAAGGTTTTGCCAGCAGACCCTGAGTGGGTGTCACACAGCTCATGGGGGAGCAGGGGCAGGTGCCTATGTGGTATGGAAGTATACCTATTTGTTTCTGGGAACTGTGTAGAGGTGGGGTTGCTCTGTAGTGCCTGGGTGGTGGTGCACTAACTGTAGGGCAGCAGTGGTGAGGTGCCTGTGTCCATGGTGTGCATCTGGTGGTCTCTGGGTGGTGTGCAGATATGGGATCACTCCCTTGCACCCAGGTCATGTGACATGTTTTGAAGTGTGAACTTATTTGTCTCTATAGGTTGCGTAAAAGTGGAGCAACACCAGCCACCCATGAGGGTGAGTTTCGCTTTGCTGAGGGGGCAGCCCATGTTTAGATTTGGCCTCAAAATGGCCTAGCCCTTGCAACAGCTTGTGTTGGGTTGGGTACTGCATAACTGGGTTCCCCTCTGGAACAGGGCAATGGTGTGTATTTCCTGACAGCTCTGCTTCTAGGTTTGGGACCCATGAGTGCTACTGATTTCCCCAACAGCAAATCTTTAGGTATCCATAGCACTAATGAGGCTTTGGGAAAGGGGCATCTGTCAACTATGTTTTCTTCACTAAAGGAGAACTTTCTCAGACTCAAGCTGGTCTGGACTGGGCCTTCATTCTCTTCTTTATGAGACCATCCAGAGTCTTCAGGGCTCACAATTTTTCCAATTTATCTGCATTGTGTTCCAGCGCTCTTCCTGAAATCTTCTAGTCAAATAATAACTGTTTGTGCCTTGTTTATTTTATCTTTCTCTCAGTGGGGTGGGCGAAAAAACACATTGAAAACCTCTAGTCAGCCATCTTGCAGGAAATCAGTCTCTGTGTTTTATAGTGAAGGGAAAAGGCACCCCCACAAGAGTCCATCTTTGCTTCCTTGTTGCATCAAGGGATAGACCATAACACCAGCATCTAGTGATGCCCCTGGCACATGGCAGTTTCTTTTCTCTCTCTCTCTTCACTGTTTTCCTGTCTGAGGCTATGCATAAGCAGGAAAGCCTAACCCAGCCCAGTCTGTGCCTTGGCTCAGCGCAGCTGCTCTCTGCACAGCCAAGTGGAATGACTGACTTGCACCATGCAGCTTGGTGTACATGTGCCCTGTGCTGTTTCCACGATGTCAAATCACCTAATGATGCACAGTTCAGAACACGGCTCCATCGTTATGTGATCCATGACTCTAATTCTATAGTTTTGAGGAAGCATTCCTTTTGAAAGTTGGCAATGGTAGGTCTTGAATACATCTACATAGTGTGCCTGGGAATTTAACCGTGTAATTTGATTAGTGAGGGTCAGAACCCTAAAATCAGAACAGTCTGGAATCTTATGTCAACCAAAGTGCTTCACTCTAGTTTATGTGAGGACTTGAAGCTGTTAGGGATGCTAAGTAGAAGTTTCTGCATATTGGTTGGTTTGAAGGCAATATTAATGGCAATGCATTCTCTTTGTGATACTATGTATCACTATATGACTATCCCTTTTTCTACACACAAAACTTGATAGGAAAAAGTTAATTATTCAATTTCATTCATAATCTGGGACGAATGAATTATAGTATTATTATTTTATCTTTACAAAATATTTTAATGTCTCCTTTCCAAACATTTTTAGACATTTGAGGTTAGTGGACAGAGAACCAATGTTAGATAAAAATTGAGTAAAGCTAAAGATTAGTGAAGTGTAGTAAGATGATGCGCTGGAAATCTTAGCACCTGAATGTTTACCCTGGCTCCTTCATTCTTGTGCAAGATTTTAACCTCTTTGACTGTTTTGTATAATTTTTATAACATGTTTCCACCGCATTGGTGGTTTTCAAATTGCTACAAGTATTCTAAGAACATTCTAAGATTCAACCTTCACTTTAAAAGATTTTTTTAAGTATTAAAAAGTTCAATTGTTTCAAACTAAGGTGCTTAATCACAAATTTTAACATATTTGTGAACCACTCACACACTATCACATCCATTTTTGTGTGTGTGTGATCCTAGAATAAAGGTTCATGTGTCCCAATTGACTGTCTTATCAATGTGACACTGACTAAGAATAATATAATTCTTTCTGAAAATTCTGCACATTTCCTGCAAATTCAGGCCTAGATCCACTCATAGGTGAATATAGAAATGAAAACACGGTTGTCATCAAAGACATCACACACACACACACACACACACACGACACCTGACTCGTCTGCATCTGTTCTCTATGTAATGATCACTGGAATCGTTTCTACATCTTCTCCCAAAAATAGATGTGACAGTGTCTTTAAATATTTATTTTTAACTCAATGTTGCTAAAGTTACTATGCTCTAATATGAAACAATTCTTATTTTTGTTTTGCATGTTTGTTTTGTTCTGTTGTAACACATTTTGGGTTCTTTGTGTTTAACTTTTTAAGAATCATATATGCATTTAGGTGCAATAGAATAATTAGCTCTGTGGCCAGAAATGTATTGCCAGTTAAAGGCAGAACATTTAAAAAGCAAATATGAACATGGAAATTAAAATATTGATCAGCCTCACATTTTAAGATCGGCGTGATGCATTGATTGGGCTCAGAATAAAACAAGCAGTACTATACAACACTGAATACATCTTCAAATTTTATTGACCAACTGGTAGCAGTATGCAGAAAGAACGCAATATGCAAAAATTCTCTTCACAGTCAACATGATTCTAGTTCATGATTGTTTGGCAATTCAGGGTCCAAAGAATAACCACTACAGATTAGAGTGTCCATAAAGAAGTGAAAACCCAAATGCACCTTTACTTTGGACCCTAATTTTCCACTGAGGTTTGCTTTGGTTGTAGTAAGAGTGCTCAAACCTCCAATATGAGCTTTTTTTTTTTTTTTTTAAAGATACGTCTATGTCCTGTAACAGATTAAACCACCATTTGACATAAAGTTTTGTGAATATAAAAATCAGGATTTAAGACTCCTTTATCAGTATTTTGCAGCTGTTTCTATTAAGAGTTAGAGTCTATTT
Organism: Cuniculus paca; assembly: GCA_004365215.1. Taxonomy (NCBI): domain Eukaryota; kingdom Metazoa; phylum Chordata; class Mammalia; order Rodentia; family Cuniculidae; genus Cuniculus; species Cuniculus paca. The sequence continues at coordinate 6,672 of RJWT010027323.1, read as the reverse complement.
CCCACTCCTTGACTCTGGTTTTGCCTTGTAACTTGCTTTAGTTAATAGAATAGTGCAGAAGCAGGACCTCCAGAGCCTTAGAGCTCCTGCCTTCCCTTCTTGGAATGCACTGGCCCATGTAAAGAAGAATCACTATGGAACAATGGGATACCATGCAAAAGGAAGGTATGTTAGGGTTCCTCTGAGGAACAGAATCGATAGAAAATACACATATAATTATGTAAGAAGATTTATTAGGTAGGCTTACAGGATCAGAGGGAGGAGAATCCACATGCCTGTCTGTACACTGGAGAGCAGGAGGATCTAGTAGCTGCTCAAAAATGTGGATATCACAGAGCAAGAGGGATCAAGGATGCAGCAGCGGTCCAAGGCTGAAGGCCTGGAAGTTCACTGAGTTACTTGTATGAGGCTTACTTGAAAGGTTGAAGAAACTGGAGAGTGATGTCCAAAGGCGATAGCAACAAAAGATGCACTTGCTTAAGATTGGAGTTCCTCAGAGAGGACATGTCTTTCTTCCTCTTTTTTCTTCCATCCAGGCTACAAGACTGTTGGTTGGTGCCACCTATAGTTGGGGCACGTCTCCCTTCCTCAGTTTACTGATCTACATGTCAACCACCCATCACATTGAGAACTGTGCCTTGTTAATCTGCTAGAGGTTTTGTAATCCATTTGAGTTGACATATCATGATAAATAGTTACAGAATGGCATAGCTAACTTCCAACCCAAAACGTGGATTTATGTGTAAGTCAATCTTTTGACTCTCTGGCCCAAGGCAAGCTGCCTGATCCATGCAACTATAGCAGGGAAGTCAGGCAAGACTAGCAGAACACAGAACTATGAAAAATAATCGATTGTGTTTTTAAGTCACGTGGTTTTGGGGTAAATAGGTATACAGCAATAGATAACTAGTGCAACATAGCAACAACTATCAAAATAAATGAATAACATTGCCTGATAACATATTCTAAAGAGACCTTAAGAATGTGTCTAATGAGCTTTTCATGTTATTAGAAAACTGAGATTGTATGAATTCTTTACGCCACAATTAATGATATTGTGAATACTTTGTATCTCTTATTTTTGCTAAATTTATGTTATGCTGTAGCATACAGGCATGAAGATCTACTATCTTGTGAAACACATCATTCATAGTAATCAGAAAAAAGTGATGAGTTAAAACCAGTTTTCAAATACTATTAGTGTAGATTCCTACACTAATCTTCAATGACTGGGTAAGTTTAGTGGTACTAGGGAAGGCACCAAAGAATTGGTAGCTCAGAAAAATATTGTTGCTAAAATATACTCAATTATTCATCATATGATGGATAAGACAAGCACTAGCTATTAAGAAGATTTTTAGCTTCTCTGCATACAGTATGAGATAATGGCACACAAATCTCAGTTTTATTAAAGGTTAAGCTTTCAACTGTAGGCTTTTCAAGATTATTTGTAATAATATGTGTAATGGTTGATTGTGGCAACTTGAAATTTTGGAAGCTTAACTGAGTTGGCTCAGCAATTCTACACCCTAGGATGTAGAGAATCCACCCAAGGGTGGCCTCTTGCCTGGATGGTTTAAAAGGGAAGTGAGGAAGGACAGACTGGCTTCTGTTCTTCAAAGGAGTGCCAGTTTTCACCTTCAGCTTGGATGTCGTCTCCTGGCTTCTAATGTAGACTCTTCAGCCTCTACCTCATATCTTTCGCCCTTCCGGCATAGACTCTTCAGCCTTCCTTCGCAGACCCATCATTTTTCTGATATGGACTTGCACAGGACACTACAGTAAGCTCCAGCCCTTGGGCTGAACTCTTCAGTCTCCAGCATGCAGATACCCCCTGTACACTTCCTCATCCAACTCTGTGGCTGACCATCATAAACCAATCTTGTAATTTCTCATACATTTGTATATCTTGTGTTATATCTGTTTCTCTAGTAAAACTGTGACTGATACTATATGGGAAGTAAGTTCTAGAACCAGAATACATGCAATTTTTGGTGGTCTTGTTTTTGGCAATTCTGGGTCCCATCATATTATTGTTATAGATCGAAGCATCAAGAAAGAAAAAGACGCAACCCACTTGGGACCCCTTCTGTCTCTCTCTTGGACAGAAGCTTTCTTTCTCTCAATAAATATATCCTGCTCATAACCTCCATTGTTCCTAAAATTCATTCAACTAAACATCTACTAGGTTGGGAGTTTCATTCCCCTATATCATTTGGAGGTCTTCCACCGAGATCGGTGGATGGAGGTAAGAGTTGGCTTTTGTTTCATAGACTCTGGACTGGGACTCATTTAGGTAACAGATTTTTATATTTCAAATTTTGCTTTGTCTCTGCCAGTTGCTTATAATTACTTGTGATAGTTGTTTGTGATCTGTTTTTGCCCATTGCTTTTAATTGCCTTGTCTCTTATATAGTTTTGTTAAAATAGTGATAAATCTAAGTTAAAACGTGAAGGTTATGATATTTCTTTTATGGGACATTTTTATTATTTTGTTCTTGTACATGTTGCATTTAAATTAGTGGCAAAATTTATTGGTACTCTTTGCTTGACAATATTTATAGACAAGAGTGTGCTAGAGAGAACCCTTAGTAGACTTTAATACAAACTTCTGTAAAGTAGTTCTTAAATGAAAACTAGCCCAGACTTAGTAAATATACATGCCTACAATAAAACTGGGACTCCTTCCACCATTTAAATCACATTAGACTGGTGGCCGGTCTCTAAGACTTGGAGGCAAAGTTTCACTGAGACACACTGGTTCTGATCCTCCTCTACACTCTAGAGGAAATGTCAAGCCTGTTCTGCTTCAGTTTCCATTCTTTGGCTTTACTTCTAATCATTTCCTTCACCTTATACTTTCCTTATAGAGGCATGTAAAATTAGAAAGGACTCTAGACTGTTCCTACCTTTTCCTAAGTCAAGCCCATAGAAAATGAGCATTTGCTAATGCCGAAGACAGGGAAGTCATCCTAGATGAGGAACACAGGTTATACTTATTATCATCTGGGTCAGATGAGACATTGGAATTTTGCCCGTCCAGGAGAACATGCATAAAAGTCATGTCCTGGCTTAGTGCTCTGGGCACAGACTCTTGTGATGATTGACCTGAGGCACAGTGGAAAGAACCTCCAGAAGGAGCTATTTCCAAAAGCAGCACACTTATGGGACCTAAACACATTTAGATTAAGGAGGTTCTTCCAAGTAGTAAACTTTAAAACTTTTATTATAAATTTATAGAGCATAGGTAACGATCTTGCTCTGGCTTTTAACTATCTTTTGTAGAACTTTGACAAATGGTAGTCATTCTGCAAGCTAATTAATCGCTCTTAGAGCAGCTGCCACCCTTCAAAGCAGAGGACAGGTTTCCCCAGCATCTGTTTGGTGAATCCCCATTGAAACCAGTGGCCAATGGAATCAATGGAATGTTGACTATACAGACAGCTGGATTCCTTTCTGGAGACCGACCTTTAGTCATCTGGGTCAATAGAAACTGAGAACTGCTGAGAATCCTGGCCAGGGTGACTCTCTGGTCCCTCAAAAGTTTCTTCAGTAGACATTGGCTCATGACCATAGAAAATCTCCACTTATCTACCATATTTAATTCTCTACTAGTAGACTAGGAATACTCCCTAAAATTTTCAGTGGATTTTTAGATTAGACTACCCCTCCCTTCAGAGATTAAACTGAGGCAGTTTGCAACAGCTACTTACAGCAGCTAGTAGGGGAATGATTTACATTTCTGCCTTACATATGTTAATTAAGAGTAGTCTTTTCTGAGTGCCTAGAAGAGTGATATGCCTTTATTAACTTATAAAATGTGATTGCTAGATGATAATAAGTATAACCTGTGAGCTTCAAAGATACAGAAATTTAGGTAAGTATAGCCATGTCCTGCTACTAGGAAGGATTGCCCAGGTGATTAGATGGGTAACACAACTGTCTTGGAGGCTTCTCTGCCTTAGGGCACAGGGCTGGAATTCCCCAAGTCATTTGTTGCCTTATCTATCTCCAGAGGTGATCTCCTTCACAGCACAGCCAGAGAAATCCTCTAATTACCAACTCACCTTTTTACATATGCCCTCTTCTAATAAACAAAAGCAGTAGTTCATTACAAAGTTATGCATCCTTTTTTAAATAAATGTCAAATGGAAAAAAAGTTCAGGAGCTATGAGGGAAGATAAAGTTGCATGCCAGTTCAAAGGTGGATAGGCTGGTTGAATTTATCTTCAACTCTCCAGATGGCATCCACCTGCCCTGGAGCTGGGTCAACCCAAAGGATGCCTTGAGGGTATGATCGAATAGGAGTAACAAGGGACAGCTTTTATCTCCTATTTTTGCATAGTTAGATAGCTCAACTCTTGCACTACAGGGTTAAAGGACAGTCAGTAAAAGTTCCTGAGTTGGATTCCTGGTACAAAAAAGCATTTCATAGCCTTACATGTTGCTTTTTACCTTACAGACATGGGTAACTCAATGCCAAAGCCCCTTACTCCTTTGTAATGCATTCTTAAACACTGGAAGATGTTCAGCCCTCCATGTTGAAAAAGAGCCAATTGATATTTCTCTGCATGTGTGCCTGGCCTACTTATCCCCTTGGGCCAAAATGGAATGCAGAGGGAAGTATTAATTATGATATTCTTTTACAACTAGAGGCATACTGTAAAAAAGAGGGAAAATGGTCAGAATTGTCTTATGCTCAGATTTTCTTTGCATTGAGAAATACTCCTTATTTATATTCTAAATGTAAGAGTGAGCCACAGGAAGACTCAGCACCTCAGGCCCTTAAGGCATTTACTACCCTGGAGCCTAAAATTGCTCCTCCCAAACCTTTGGAACCTGAGGGCAAGACAGCCTTAACCAAAACTACCCCCACCATTACTAAACCTAAAGTTTCCCCTACTTGCCCTTCCAATCTTTAGAATGAGGCTTCTAGACCAACTGTAATCCAGGCCTCTACAGGATATACCCATCCTTAGCTGAGTTTATGCAAGCACTTAAAGGACAATATCCTTTATAGGAAGTACATGGACAATCTGGGACTTCCAGAATTCACACGCCTTTTTCTCTCAGGGACTTAAAACAGATCAAGTTAGACCTCAGAAAATTGTCAGATGATCCTGACAAGTACACTGAGGTCCTTAGAGGACTTACTCAGACTTATGAGCTAGATTGGAAAGATGTAATGTTACTGTTAAATCAGACATTGTCTTCTAGTGAGAGACAGGCAGCATTACAAGCTGCTACTGCATTTGGAGATGAATATCATATTGTTAATTTTAGAAAGCCAGAAGATAGCCAGCCAGGGGAACTACAGATTCCCACTGGTTCTCAGGCAGTCCCTACCCAAGAGCCCTACTGGCCTAACAACCAGGTGGGTGATTGGATTAGGAAACACTTCCAGACGTGTATTCTTGAAGGTCTAAGAAGAGTAAGAACTAAACCATTCAATTGTTTCAAGTTATCAGTTATTCAACAAGGGAAAGAGGAATACTCCTCTGCCTTCTTAGATCATTTATGGGAGGCATTAACAAAACACACATCTCTACAACCTGATTCAATAGAAGGACAAATTATTTTTAAAGATAAATTTGTTAACCAGTTAGCTTTGGATATTAGAAAAAAGTTACAAAATATGACTTTTTCTCCAGATAGTTCACTTGCTACTATGTTAAAAATTGCCTCTTCAGTATTTTATAACCGTCATGAGGAGGAAGCCAAAAAGAGAAAACAAAAATGCCCAGAGAAAGTAGCTGCCTTTGTTGCAGCATTAAGAGGAATAGACCCTAAATCTGATTCCTGAGGCTCCAAGAAGAGCTCCATGACGACACCTACCTGCGATTGCTGCCACTAGTTGGGCCACTTTAAGAGGGACTGCCATAGGAAGTCCCCTAGACCATGCCCTGATTGCAAAGGTGACCACTGGAGGTCAGACTGCCCTCTGAGACCAAGGCCCCAGAGTTCGGACCCATCCTATCAGTTGGTCCCGCAGGACCGATGGGCCCCGAGACACTGTCTGCTCTCTTCCTCTGGCCGGACTGTCATCTCCATGGAGGAGCCCTGGGTAATCATAACTATAGCCTTTATTGCTGGACACTGGCGCAAGTCTCTTTGTCCTTTTCAATCCTGGCCTTCCTTCTAGTCGCCATACCTCAGTGAAAGGAGTCACTGGAGAGGAGGTAATTCACTATTTTTCACAACCCCTCGGCTGTAACTGGGATGGCTTTCTGTTTACACATTCATTTTTTGATTATGCCTGAAAGTCCAGTTCCTCTCTTAGGGAGAGATATTTTATCATGTTTAAATACTATACTATATATGCACCCTGGTGAAGTACGCTGTCTTCCCCTCATGGAGACAGAAATAAATCCTGAAATATGGGCAACTAAAGGTAAAATAGGTAGGGCAATAAGAGCTGCTCCAGTACAAATACAGCTCAGAGATTCTACTAGTTTTCCTAACCAAAGGCAATATCCTTTAAGGCCTGAAGTTAAGAGAGGATTACTAACGTTGCAGCTGGTCTCTCTCTCCTAAATAAAAAGGTAAAATTAATGAGACAGGTAATTCTCCAAACTTCAGATGATATTAGAACCTCCAACAGCACAGGAGGTACTTGTGCAATTGTAAAAACTGAATGCCTTGTGTACATTCCTGATCCTTCTGCTAATATCT
>RJWT010027322.1:0-15543 GCA_004365215.1 Cuniculus paca | reverse complement strand
ATAATTCAGAGAAGAATTATCCAGAAGAGCAAGTGCATGCCTCTCTTGGCCAAAGAGCCCCAGTCCTTGGATACAGCTTCGCAGCCTGAGTTCCCCACAGGCTGCTAAGACCCTGAGGAGCCATTCCTGCCCTCAGGCAACCTCCGGTGCGCCCTGCGATGTCTCCCACTTCGGTGGGAACAGAGACAGGGAGAAGGACCCGAGGTTCTGCTTTAAAAAACTAGGGTATTTGTTCATTAAAGGCAAAACTATCTTCCAACAATAACATTGATTTCAAATGATCTTGTAAGTACGTTCAAAACAGAAAATGCGGCTTCGGTGAATGCAGGCTCTTGACAATTACTGTTTAAATGCTCGTAGGTGTTGTACGTAAAAATAATATCTGAAGCCCTCAAAACCTGCCTCTCAAAAGGCCTGCAGTGCCTGCTTCTCGAGCTGCCTGCAGGTGAGAAATCAGATTCTCTGGAAATGCACTGTGCACTCCCAGCGCCTGGGGCAGGCCCGGCTGCTGAGGGGGATGACAGCGCCCCCATGGTCTGTTTTCGGTTCCTTTGCTCTGTCTTTCCTAAGCTGCCTAGGTGTTGCGGTTTGGATCTGAAATGCTCCCCAGCGCTCTTGTGCTGAAGGCTCTGTTGCAGCCCTGCTGTGGAGTCCAAGGTGGGCCTTTGGGGCGTGACTGCACTGCAAGGCCTGCAACCTTATCTGGGCCTTGATCCACACCGAGCCACACTGCAGTGGGCTTTGTCGAACACGGACCAAAATAAACGCTTTCTACTATAAGTGGGTCTTCTGAGGTGTTTAGCCACAGGGACAGACAGCTGACAAACAGCAGGTAGGGCATAGGACCACCGGCAGAAGCAGGAATGGTCCCTGCAGCTTGCAAACTCACCCAGGATAGACATGTACTGCTTAACAGCAGAGCAGGTTCTGAGAAATTTGTCACTAGGCAATTCCTTCACTGTGTGACTACCATGAACCACGCTCACACACACCTAGATGCTACAGTTTCACTCTGCAAGATAATCTTGCAGGCACCCTTAGGTACGAGGCTCACTGATACCCAAAATGTCATTATCCAGCACATATCTGTACTCAAAAACAGAAAATAATTCTTTCTTTCATTCTTTTTCTCTCCCTTTCTCTTTCTTTCTTCTTTCTTTTTTTTTTTTTGAGACAGGATCTTGCTATGTAGTTCAGGCTGGTCTTGAACTCACCATGTAGCCCACGTGGCCTGAAACTCACAGTGACCCTCCTGCCTCAGCCTCCTGAGTGCTAGGATTGCAGGTGTGTGCCACCACACCAAACATGTTTCTTAATACTAGTGATATAGTTTGTAAAAATTATCAGATTCAAGACGGAGTCAGAGGTGTCAAACCCAGACAAACAGCTGGGGGAATGGGTTGCTCCTCTCACATAGGAGTTACCTGGTAACAGGAAACAGGAAGTGTTTCAAGAAAGTGCTCAAAAGTACAACCTAGCATAAAGTTCACTGGAAATTTATACAGGCCTTCTGCAAGGACATTTGTCCTCCAACTGCCCATCAACTATTGTTATTGATCTTTGAACACCCGTGTTATTAATTCTTGTGATCACAATTGTATCAAAATACCTTATACTATTTTGTTTTGCCTTTAAAATCTTCCCCTCACCACAACCTCTTTGATTATAGTGTATGTATCACTAGTGTGGCAATGCTATTCCAGAATCAATTTATTAATCTTTGTAAAATCGTGTTATTTAGAATAACGAAGTGGCACTTTGGTCTGTGAAGTGGTCTTGAATTTGACCCTTTGGACCTGGGTACCTGAGTTCTGTATTCTGGGTGGCCAATCTTCAGGTTATTGTCGAGTTTTTATTGTAGCCATATATTCTTATTTCAGAGATCATGTTATTAAATTGACCTCACTAGGTTACTTTCAAAATGCAATCATAGAATTTAAATTTGCAGACGTACTTGTAGATGTAAATGTCTGTGATATTAAAATGATAATAAAATTCTATCAGTCTCTCTATCTGTCTTTCTTTTCTTTCCTTCTTATAGTGCTAGAAATCAAACCCGAGGCTCACACATGCTAATTCTGACTGGCTGCACAGAAAGTCCCATAGTTTATTTTATTTCTATTTCTTCCATCAAGTGAGCACATACACTAGAGCATCTGGTTTGTGGCAGATACTGTGACAGAGTGTGGATGGAATGAAATGTCCTTGGCTACTACTGGTGCCGACCTGACCTGGATCTGCAGAGACCGTGTGTGAACCCCAGGAACAGACGGAGAGCCTCGGATGGTCCTCGTCCTCCCCAGGGATTCCTGGGCTGAAATTCAGTTCCAGCTTTGAGCAATCGTGAGCGCGGAGCTTGGTCAGACTGCGGAACTCAGGGGCTGGGCCTTGGGGAGGTGGGGAGGACTGGATAAGGTGTGGGCTGGAGACCCCATCTTGGACCCTGGTGGCTTTCTAAGCAGGACAGAGACACCCACATGCGTCCTCCCCTTCGTTTACCATATGAGAAGGCTGCCCCAGGTGCAAGCCTTCTGCCTTGAACCAGAACTGTTCAATTTTCTTTATAACTTATTCAGTCTGTGAACCTGCATTATTAACAACATAAAATAGACTAATGCAGTGATATTCTTGGGTTTTCTTTTCTTCTATTTCTTTCAAAGTGATTAGTTTATTGTATCCTGTAAAATTTTGACACTGTCTCTTTTCTTCTGAACTTTGGCTGTGTGCTTTTTCCTAGAAAATAAAAAACAGGAGGCTCTGTGATAGGTAGTTTGCCTCCACCCCAAGTAATCTTCACGCGAAGATGTACCATGGAGCAGAGGTCCAGGAAAAGGAGGGTCCTGCCCTGCTGCCAAGGAAGGAAATGAAGGGCTGAAGTTCTGCCTTTCGTGTCTCCCAAGCCTCGGCCGTCTCTCGTTAGCTTTCTGAATTTGGAGGTAGATGATTACCAAGTGGCTCCAGATGAGATGACACTTATGGAGTGTTTCCTCCGGGCACATGTTCAGTGATTCTGCCGATTGAAATAGTGTGGCTCATTTCCTGAATTATTTATAAATTCCTTAAAATAAACCAAGCATCCTAGGCAAAGGCCAGCTCCGGACTCGATGGTTCCACACAGGAGCTGCCAGGAAGTATGAGCGTGGTGGGTGAGTGCGCCACACTGACTACACAGAGCCTGACTCCGTGGTGGGAACATCCACGTGACCCACGACAGGCGGGAGAATGCTGAACAGCTGACTCACGGCTCGAAAATGTCTTGTGCTTTGCATGAAGGAGATGTCATCTTGAGAGTGAAATTTTTTACATTTTATAATGTTTCTGTTTTTTATTAAATCCCTGACCTCATGATCCCCAATTTCTTAAGATCAGTTTTAAAAGTCTGGAAACATAGTATATGCATACAAATGAAATTACAGGAAGAGGCAAAAATCCAAGTAGAATCACTAATATTTTTTGCTAACTCAGTGTTTATTGTGCTGGAAATTATTGGTCCATGCTAAAGTTATTGTATCTCAGACATAGTAATAATGAAGGCTAACATTTATCAAAAGTTAATAATTTGCTGTGAGGCACTAAATACACATGTCATCTAATCCTTGCTGACTTGCTGTGGTCTGAAGGCTTGTCTCCTGCTGAAATCCATATGCTGAAATCCGGTCAGTGACGTGATAGTCTGTGGAGACAGGGCCCTGGGACTATGACTAAGTCTTGGGAGTGGAGTTCTCACAAACTGACTTGTGCCCATAGAAAAGAAGCCACCGGGTGTGGTGGCGGGTGCTTGTAATCTCAGCACTCAGGAGGCTAAGGCAGGAGGATCACTGTGAGTTTGAGGCCAGCCTGCGCTACATAGTGAATTTAAAATCAGCCTGAATTGCACAGCGAGACCCTGTCTCAAAAATAAATAAATGAAACTCCAGCAAGGTTCTGGCAAGAGGATGCTACATGTAAATCAGGAACTGGGTCATTACTTTGATCTCAGACTTCCTAGATTCCAGAACCATGAGCAACGCATTTTTTTGGTTTATAAGTTGCCTAGCCTACAGGATTTTGTTACAGTAGCCTGAAGAGACCAAGGCACAACTATACAAAACAAAAGTACTCTGTCTCCTTTTTCAGATGGAAGTGGCCCAAGGACACACAGCTAGTATCTGTGTCAGAGCCTGACATTTATGTGACCTGAACGCAGTGGCCACGCTCTTTATCACTGTACCGCAGCAGTGATTTGAATTTCTGCAGTGTATCTTTAACTTCACTTCCTTCACCTCTTAAAAATTGTGCAATAAGCAGTCAATGTTGTTTTAAAAGCCCAATTGGTGAAAAATGTGCCAAGAGAACAGGAAAGCCCTTTTCTCTCCTAACTTGACTTTCCAAGTGGCTGGCAGGTGACAATCACAGGCTCTGGACAAATTATAACCCATGGTGATCTGAAGGCGCTTGAGAAGAGATCAGCTGGAAGCAAGTGCAGAGGCGCTGGCTCTTGTGTGAAGTACGTGGCGGGTGGGGAGTCTCTGACTTTCACACCTCGCTACCTGCCCGCACACTGTGGCTTTGCCCTGTGTAGGCGCTGAGACCCAGAGAGCTGTCGCCTGACTGGCTAAGGAATCAGAGGAGGAGGTCTGAGGAGATAAGACTTCCAGGAAATAAGTGTGCACATGTGTGTGTGTGTGTGTCAGGGAGGAAAAAGCCACAGACAGCTGCCCCAAAGGATGTGTGTAATGCTGCCCAAATCTCAGGGAGAATGGTGCATTATGCACATGCATGGAGGACTCCAGGTAATGTGGTGAAGATGAGGAGAGCTAACGAGTGACAGCCAAAAGCTCTACAAGAGGCAAAATCTGTGTTCAGATAAGTTCCCCCTCTGCTAGAACAGAAGAGGCAACGCTGCCCAGGGAAACAAACTGGAATCAGAAGATCTATCTACCTCCTATGATCACAATGTCCAGAATATAAAACAAAATTATTGTACTCAAAAAGAAAGCAGAAAATGTGACCTACATTGAAAGCAATATTTCTCAAAATTTTTGGTCCACAGGCCCTTTTAGATTCTTAAACATTATTGAGAATCCTAATGTATTTTTGTTACATAGACTGTATCTGTGGACCTGTACTTAATTTGAAATTAAATTGACAAAATATTAAAATACTTATTAGTTTGCTTAATAACAAATCCAGCATATGTTAACATAAGTAAAACATTTTCATAAAAATAACTATTTTTCTAACTAAACCGACTCATTAGAAACATGCAATTATTCATTTTTTTCCTCAGATCTTTTTAATGCCTGATTTAATAAAAGGAGAACAAGATTCTCATGTTTCCTTCTGAATTTAATGTGCTGTAAGACTTTGGTTTGGTTTACGCTATAAACATTATGTGACCTCACATGGTTGGAGAGAAAGGGATATTGTAATGAACCAGATTATTGTGGATGTTAGCCTCTCATATTATATTAAATTTTGAGAAGTGGTCATTTCTTAAAGGTTAGTTGCAATGTGAAATCCAAAACTAGACCATACTCTGCTACATTTCATGCTCTGTTACATTAAACCTCTGTACTACACTCTTGGAATGGATCTTTGTGTATATTACCTGTGAGCTCTTCCTATCCCTGCTGGGGATCTACTGAGGATAGAGGTTTCAAAATGTACACAGGAAGCCACACTGAGCATTTCTTCCAAACCTTATAATCTCCTGAGGGCAGCAGGTCAAAAACAAAGCAAAACATATATATCTGGTGTGACCTTGCCACTACAAACCTCTGTTTAGCTTGACTACTTTTATCTGCAAACGAGGTGTTATGGTTGATACACTGTGCCAACTTGAGAAGTTTAGAAGTTTAAGAGAGAGACTCATCAGGAAGCCAGGGTTCTTAATTTGTAAATATCCTCATCCTGTGCAAAGGAAGGCAAGGAGATTTTGTGGGTGCTACACCACCCTGGAGGTGGGGGGTGGGCTATGTACAATATAAGGGAGGAGAAAAGGCTTACACTCCCCCCCTTTTGCTCTGGCTGCTGCCTTGAAGTGTTGCCCCAGTGCCACCTCATCCTGCCTTGGAGCCAGCTGATCATGGATTGAAATCTCCAGAAACTGTAAGCTAAATCAACCTTTTCTTCCTTCATTTTGGGTGTCAGGTGTTTTGTCCCAGCAATGAGAGAAAAGTAAGCAAGACACATGGGAAGACGAGACTGAAGGACTGCAAATTCAGAGGCCAGGCCGCCTAACTGTAACTTAGTGAGCCCTTACCTCAAAAATCAAAACTCTAAAGGACTGGGGCCGACTGTGGTGGAAGAGTGTGTGGCCAGCTCGTACAAGGCTCTGGGTTCAATCCTTAGTAACACACACATGCACACACATGTGCATGTATGTACATACACATAGCTTGCATTTAGCTATTGATAATAAAATGAAAATAATCAGAAGAAAGTAATGGAGCATGTTTTTAGTGGAGGAAAAATCAGCTTCTAACCAAACAGAGCTTTGACCCTAGCTCAGGAGAGAGGTTTGTCCAGTGCATGTGAGCAGGGTCTCGAGGGCTGCAGTGGCCCAGCTGCTGTGCTGAGCGTGCCCTGTCCCCATAAGCCCCACTGTCCATGCTCAGTGGTTCTCTGTCCCATGGTATAAACGGAAACCTACTTTACTCTGAGAGTTACATACAGGCCTGATAGATACAACAGGAGAAAAGAACTGCACTATGATGTCTCAAAGTAGAATCTCTTGCTGCTTTTAGACAGGATGGGGTTTTGGTTTCTGGACAGTCACAAACCAGAGAATGACCAGCTGCACTGTCTTCTGTTGCTTTTCTGTGCAGCTGCTGAAAGCACTAATGGCGATGGCTTAGCTGAGGACTATTCTCTGAGCAAAAGGAAGCATCCTGCTCTGGATGCCTTCATTACCAGGACCGCACACCCCACTGCAGCCGAGACTGCGAGACTGCCGATGCCCGAGGGCGAGGCAGGGTGCGTGGGAGCACAAGAGGAGCATTGCCGGGGGCACTGCCATTGACAGCTACCATCTGGGCTGGCAGGACACAGGGGCAGGTCAGCAGGGCCGGTTCTGGGAACTGAGGGTGCAGAATTCCTGTCATGAGCTGAGTCATGGCTCTGCCAAACTCAGATGCCGAAAACCTAAATCCTGATGCAACTATATTTGGACGTGAAGTAATTAAGCTTCAGTGAAATTATGAGGGCAGGGCCTTTGGCCAGAATAGAGCTCTCTTAAGAAGAGGAATCGACACAGGACACCAGAGAGGTGCACAAACAGGAAAGGCCTGGGGGACACAGTGTGAAGGCAGCCATCGGCAAGCCTTAGGAGAAACCCATCCTCCCACACTGTCACCTTGGACTGCCAGCCACCAGAGCCATGAGGAAATAAAGCCCTTTTTTTTTGAGATGGGATCTTGCTATGTTTAAGGTTGTCCTTAAATTCACTGTGTAGCTCAGGTTGACCTTGAATTCATAATGATCCTCCTGCCTCAGCCTCCTGACAGCTGGGATTATCGGTGTATCCTGCTGCATGGAGCAGTCTGTCCATTAAGGCACCTAGTTTGCGGTACTGGTTCGGCAGCCTGAGCTGACTAATGTGTCCTTCCCAGTCTCCTTTACTTCATATATAGTCAGTGCACTTAGAGGACAGAATAAAATTCCCACCCACCAGAGAGTGCCTAAGGAAGAAGGAACACTGAATCCAGGGCAATAGCAGCAGATTTGGGGGCCCCCATGCTGCTAGTGTGGACATGAGTGAAGAAATGTGTGCCATTTCTAGGTTTTTTCCGTTGACAGAATCTGTGGTAGCCTTTCTTTATCCAAAGAGGACATACTCTGAGATCTCAGTAGATGACTCGAAAATAGGTTAGCTATTTTTTTCTGATACACCCAAACATGTGGTAAAACTTATTTCATAAATTAGGTGCATTTTTCTAGAAGAAAAGTTATATGAATGGGGTCTCTCTTTTCCTCAAAGTACTGTACATTCTCCCTCCTGTACCGCCATGAAATGATACTTGACGGCAGCACTTGAGGTTCTCTCTCTGGCATATTTGAGTTGTTAGCATCAGTCTTCTTGAACTGGGAGCATTACTAAGTGAAATAAGGATGATGTGAACACAAGCCCTGGGGTACCCAGCAGTGGATTTGGGCACTGAAACGGCTACTAAGTCATGAGAGGTGGGCAACGCATACAGTGTTGACATGTAGACCTGGTGAGATGACCCGTGATTTCATGGTACTGCCCAACACAGCTTGAATTTAAAATTTAGGAATTATTCTTTCTCTGATTTACCATTTAACATTTTCAGACTGCAATTAACCATGGGTAACTGAAACCACAGAAAGTGAAGTTGTGAATAAAGGAAGAGTTGTCGTACTTACCTCATCTTTTCCTTGTGGTTTTTATTTGTTTTTGTTTTTTGTAGTACAGTAAATCTTCAACTTACAGAAGGGTTCCATTTCAGGGGATGTTCATAAGTCTGATTTTTTTGTAAGTCTGATGAAGTGACTCATATACCTTTGACACAAATATAGAATTGTGCCAATGGTTGGATTCATGTTACAAGAATGAGCAATGTCCACTGCTTTTCTCCTAGCTTCCAGATATCCTGGGCTCTGGCTGACCACTGTACTATTGTACAGTCACATTGTGCAGTAAGCACACAGCAGCACAACTGTGACAATGCCCAGCAGACACCCAAGCTATTTCTGTGATTTTTCACATCTATGAATGTTTATAATGAGAGATCCATTCATATTGGTGAAAGTTCACAACTCAAATGTTTGTAAGTCGGGGACTCACTGTAGTGGAAATTGAACCCAACACCTTCACACTGCTCTACATCCCCAGCCTTTCTTGATTTCTTTTTATTTTGAGACAAGGTCACGCTAAGTCAGTAGGTTGTCCAGACTGGACTACAACTTTCGACCCTCCGACCTCAGCCTCCCAGAGTGCTTTTACAGGCATTTCCCCATCTTGATGGTGGCAGGAGCAGCTACCTGAGATGCAGAGATAGAAGTCCTACATCCAAGATCATTCCTGGACTGTTAATAGCCTCTCTTTGTTTAAGTCATCCTGTTCATGCATGCCTTTAATAAAGCTACTCAGTCTTTGTAATAATTAATATACTACTTTCTCTTTGATTATTTCAGGAAGAATATTCAAAATATGCTTCCATTTTCAAAAACATTCAAAGTTCTGTTTTCTTCTCCCCCTTGTGTTTGTTGAACTGTTTGCATCCCTGATCATGGCTGGCAGCACACTGGTAATGGCTGCATTTTAAAGTGACGTCAGGTTCTGGTAGGTTCTTACACCACGTGGTCAGAATGAACGCTCTGTGGGTTAGCTGTTCTCAGGGGTTCACAGTTGGCACTGCTCTGTTGCACACTGTTAGGGTTTACATCTAGATAGTCTCTTAGAGTGATGCACCATGACAGACAGGAACTTAGGAGAGTGACTAGACTATGGGGGTGGGATACCTGGCTTGACATTAGGAGGTGGGGTATGGTCAGAAGAGGTGGGTCACAGGGCTCCTGCCTAGACAGGTAGATCTTCCCTGGTTCCTTCCTTGATGCTGCTTCTTGCCTGCCCTGCTATAGACTGTTTCTCCTCGACCAGGCCCCTCTGCCATGCCAACCTGTTTTGGAGCCACACAACTATGGGCTGAAACCTTTACAAACTATAGCCAAATAAACCTTCCCTCCTTTAACTTGTGGGTGTCAGGTACTGTGTCTCAGTCATAAGGAAAATGACTAACACTTTACATGACATACACTTTTAATATTACCTTTAAATAAACACTAGAAAAAGTTAAAGGAGTGGCTGGTCTGTTACCTAAGAGCTGGATGGAGGCAAAGGTCCCCATCCTTTAAGGAGATGGTCACAATTTAAATTTATATCAGGAGATTACTAGGGGTCATTCTCTGAATACCTTGGCTTTTCCAGTTTGCCATTCCAACACGTAGGTACATATTGTTTCTGTTTCATACTTGTTAATCTTTTACTAAAAACTAGAATGGAACTAGAGGAAATTAAATTTTATTGAGTGCCCAACATTTATTGCAAGGCTATGCAAAACAATGATTAAGAACAAGAGCTTTGAATCAGATACACTGGGAATTGAATTCCAGCTCCACAGCTTCCTCGTTGCCAGCTTTGGTAAGTAACTTAACCTCATGTATGAAAATCAGGATCATAATGCTAACTGCAAAGCTTTCTGGACATGAAATAAAACAAGATACCTAAATGACTGGAATAGACTAAAAAGGAAGTTGGCACAGGGTAGCTAATGTTATTTATTGTGTATTCATTTCCTGGTGCCAATTGTGTTACATACTTCTTCTATCAACCCAATAAAGGGGGCATAATTATCTTCATCATATAAATGAAGAAACTGAAGGTAAAGAATTTGTGAGATACAATAGATATACTAACTATTCCGTAGATGAGGAAGTGGAAGCAGGAAATATTTAATTCTCCAGTGTCTCAAAGTGATGCAATTATAAACCTGGTTCAAAGCGCATGTCTGTTTGATTTGGAACTTTAAAAATCTCTGATATTTGACAATTCTCAATTTGTTGTTCACCTTAATAGATTGTGGTGTTATCTGTTACTTACGTTAATTTAAGAACCAACATTTGGGGCTGGGGCATATTTCAGTGGTAGAGTGTGTGCTTAATACGTGCAAGGCCCAGGGTCAATTCCCAGCACCAAAAAAAACAAAAGAAAATCATTTTTTGTCACTGTTATAGCTTGCACTGTATCCAGATGTTCCCCCAGAGACTCACGTGTTCATAGGGGCTGGCCAAATCTAGGGCACGTGATAGTGGGGATTAAGGTTGTGTGGTACTGAATTAGTCCACTGATTGGTTTAACATAGTTCTGAATGTGGCTAATGGAAGTCCCACCTCGGGTGTGCGTGGAACCAGTCAATAGACCTATAGTCTGGATTGAATGTAAAGGGACAGAGGGAAGGCAGACTCATTGCTGCAAACAAGAAAAGTAACTAAGCTAGTAATAGACTTAGGATATCGACATGACTGCTCCAAATAAAGATAAAGTCACAAATGTTAGGCTAATGTCTCTGTTGTGTTTTTCCATCAGGCTCTAGGCAGTCATCGCTACTGTTTTCTTCTCTAACCCAAGCAATTTATGATTACTTTTCTGTAGTTGTCCTAATCAATTGCAACTATTTTCTGAGTTTATTTTAAAAAGAATAAAACCAAACAAAATAAAACAGAATAAAATCAATCAAAACAAAACAGTGAAAATGATACAGGACTTCAAAACAAGGTAATAGGAAATCAACAATGGCTACCATAATGCTTCTTATCTTCAAAATAGTTGCCCATGTGATTGGACATAATAAAATCAAACAAAATAGAACAGAATAAGGCCAATCAAAACAAAACAATGAGAGTGATATAGGACTTTAAAACAAGATAATAGGAAATCAACAGTGGCTACCATAATATAACTTGTTATCTTTGAAATAGTTGCCTGTGCCATCAGATAAAATAAAATCAAATGAAACAAATCAGAATAAAGCCAACCCAAACAAAACAATGAAAATGATACAGGACTTTAAAACAAGATAATAGGGAATAAACAATGACTACCAACTTCAGAAGAAAACTCCCCATAGTTGCTGTGTTGCATATTGTTATCCTCTACATAGATGCTCAGACAATTGGCTTTAGGCCTGCAAAGTCAATCAAACAATATGGCATTAAGTTGTTTTTTTACTTCAGTGGCTATGATCTCAGCCTGTGATTCTCTGAGTCAGTTGGTTGCGGGCTTAGAGGGGGCTCGACACGTCTCATCTCCTAGCCTGCGTCCCAGCTGGCTCACAGGAAGGGGTTGGCCTGGTCCACCTTTCTGAGGTTATTTTATTTTTTGTATTGCTGGGGGTTAAATCCAGAGCCTCTGCACTGAGCTACATTCCCAGTCTTTTGTAGTTTTTATTTTTAGACAGGGTCTCACTGAGTTGGCCAGGTGGCACTTGAACTTGGGATCCGCCTTCCTCAGTCTCCTAGTGCTTGGATTATGTGTGTACTGCCATGTCCAGCAGAGTACTACTTTATTTTAAATAGCTATGTCAAGTGCTCCCTATAACTTCTTTAAGTTTACAATCTATTGCTGAGTCAATAGGATAATATCAAAAACAGTTATAGAGACCAACACAAGTGGATAATATTGTAATGAAACAGCTACAATAACTTCAATGGTTGAGCTGTAAATAAAAATTTGAGTCTCCACTGGGTGTGACAATGCATGTCTGTAATTCTGGCTACCTGGGAGAGTGAGGCAAGAGAATTGGAGTTGGAAACCAGCATGGGCAATGTAGTAAGACCCTGTCTCAATTTTTTTCATTTTTTAGTTTCCTAATATAGCAAATTCTTAGGATTTTATGTTGCCTTGGCATCCATCTGAAATATGTTCAACTCAACTTTCTTAGGCCAGAAGCAGGGCTCAGTCACTCTTGACACAATTTCTAGTTCTCTGCCTCCTCCCAGTGCTTCATGGTGGTAGATCCAGATATCTGTCTTTGTCTTACTTACTTTCTCATGCCTGGGACAAAATACCTGACATTGAAGGAGGAAAGGCTTATTTGTAGAGGTTTCAGTCCATAGCTGGCTGGCTCCAAGACAGGGAAACATGGCTAAAGAGCATGACAGAGGAGAAACAGTCCATGGAAGGGTAGGCAAAAATAGTGAGCCTTCTTTTCCCTTTTATCTTATCCACACTACAAGCCTATTGGTTGGTGCCAACCACACCCAAGGTGGGCCTTCTCATTATCTACACCCAGAACTACGCTAAACCAATCAGTGGACTAATTTACTACTATTACACCCTTAATCTATATCCACACCCTAGATTCAGCCACCTCTGAAAAGCCCTACCTATCAGTGCATGAGGTTTTTGGAGCTTATCTAGATATAAGCCGTAACATTTTTATAAAACTGCCTTCTGGTGACAGCCAGATACAATCTACTTCATTCTTTCCACGGACCCACACAATATGCCACAATGACCAGCAGGCAGTCATGGGGTGACTCCATGAAACTTGCCTGCTAGCTCTCAACTCGCCAATTACACCCCAATAAAGGCTTTAGCCTAACTGATCCTCTCCCCATTTCTTTCTCTCCCTCCTTTGCTGGTTGACTTCCCAGTCACTTCCAGACTTTCCTTCCACCTCAAGGAAGAGACTGCAAAACCAATTTAGAAAGAAACCATAATAGTAAAAAATCTCAATGCCTAGCAGTCACGTGAACATGATCAGAAAAGAGCAGAGACAGCAAAGATGTAATTTTTCCTTGGCCTAACCTTCAAGAATTGCTCCCGTTGCTCTTGACAAAAGGCACAATAAAATCTGCTTTCAATCTCATTCCTACAGCAGTAGCAGCAGAAGAAAATTCACTTGGCTTCTCCTTTGACTCAAAGCTGAGCGGGCGTAACATCTAGGATGCCAAGGCAGAACATTTGCAGCAATAGGAACACGCGCGCCTTCCTGGTGAAGATCTGAGAACCGACGCTAGTGGGAATCTCTGTAAGGCTGGCGTTTAGAGTTCAGATGCCCCTCGCCGAGACTCAGGCCTGCTCCACACAGTCTCTCCGGGAAGGCCCGCTGCAGGCCGCAGGGCCTCTGTCCTCCTCTGCTGCCCCCACCCGCCCTGAGCGCCAGGCGGACACACAGCCGAGGTCCACCAGGCAGGTTTAAGGGACTGGGGCCCAGGGTCAGGCAGTGCCCCACTCCAGGCTGCCACACTTTGCAGCTGACCCTAAATAGAACACGTTGGGTTACTTTCGTGGCTTGCTTAACAAAACGACCCTAAGGCTTAGCCCAGAAAGTGCAGCCTGGCGATCGTGGGTGGTTCGGAGCCCGCTGCGCTCCCCTCCTGCACAGTTTGGGAAACCACTTTCTTCCTTTGGCGCTAACAGCCCTCAGCCCAAGTTCTGAGCGCGCTGCCTGGGCGGGGCCGGGCGAGGGGGCGGGGCCAGGAGGCGTGCCATGCGCCTGGGGCGGGGCAAAGGGCGTGCCAGACGCCGGGCGGGGCGCTTGCGCGTGCGCGTCGGCGCCGGGCGGGGGCGGGGCGGCCGCCCGGCGCACGCCGTAAACAGACAACATGGCGGCGGCGGCGGTCCCCGGCGCTCTGGGCACAGTGCGGGCCGGCCGTGCTCGCTGGATGGCGGCCGGTTGCGCGCGCCTCGGCCCCGGCTGGCGGCTGTCCGGCTCGTGGGGCGGCCGGCGGGCGGGTCCGGCAGCGTGGGCCCGGGCCTGGGCGCCCGCGGCCGGGGGTCCCGCCCCGCGGAGGGGCTACGTCTCGGAGGTGAAGAGCGAGGACGAGCTGCGGGTGCGGCAGCTGGAGGAGGAGAACCGCGGTGAGCGGCGGCGGCGGCGGCGGCGGCGGCGGCGGGGCCTGGGCCGCATCCCGGGACCGCGCGCCAAGGTCGCGTCAGGCGGCGCGGGCCGCGGCCGTGAGTTGCGGACGCGGGGGGGAGGATGCGCTTCGTCCCGCAGAGCCCGGGCTCGGAAGCCGTTTTCCCCGTGTCCGTTTTATCTTACAAAGTTAGTTTCGTTTCGGTTCAGGTAATGATTCGGAGCACTTTTTGTCTTGCCCGAGATTGATTTTGCCCTTGGGCTGCGCCTGTCAGGGAGGCAGACGCCAGGGCAAGACGGTGCGGAGGGTGCCAGGCCGCGACCCTGGCGAGGAAGCTTGGTTCCTCTGCTGCCGTGCTGGGAAGAGCTGAGGGGGTCGCCTTGTTCAGGTTAGGCCGGAGGACCAGGCACTTAGTTTTGGCATGCATTTATTGAACACCTATAATCCGTTAAGCAAAAGTGGAAGCGAGTACGTCAAGATTTTAAAGAAGCACTTGGAAGTATAGTGAAGAAGACCTGGAGATGCCATTCTCAAAGGCCTGGCGAGAGCGGAGAGCTTCAGTACTTGGAGGGTTTGGCAGGTGAGAGGGGTTCCAAGGCAGTGTTTACCAGGCAGTGGATAGCGAGGGTTCCTAGGCAAATTTTTCTGCATTTCAGCTATCTCACGTGTAAAATAGGAAAAATAATGCCAACTTTGTAAGGTCAATGAGATTGTTACTGTGCCTGCTAAGCATCTAGCCCATAGTAGGTGCTATGCAGTATGACGCTATTTTATTTCTTGTTTATTCCAGTCAGAGACAAGGGAATCGTCAAAGTGATGGAGATGTGGACACGTGTATTTGGGAAATGCTATAAGGCGGGTGTGGCCTGTAGAAACAGTAGGAAACTCGGCTGAAAGGTTAGACGGGTCCTCGGGCCACAATCCATAGTGCTGGTAAGCACAGCAGTGCTGGATTTCAGTTGCATTAGATGTACAGAGCGTATGTTAGATGTAAAGGGATTGCAAGGGCAGCTAGTAATATGTACCGCATTCTGTATATTCGAATGAATGCAAATCAAAAGCAGATTTGCACAAAATGTCTGGAAAAGTTAGGATCTGAATGGACCAAAAGAGAAAATAACAGAACATAAAAAGGTAATAATTCACATGTTTTCAGCTTATCAGAAACGTCACTAT
>RJWT010027321.1:0-15544 GCA_004365215.1 Cuniculus paca | reverse complement strand
CCCATGCCTCTGCACTGAGGTGGGTACCATGACATTTGCACAGGAGCAGAACTGGCCAGGTTCTGCAGATCTAAGCTGGTTAGGAACCTGCACAATGTTGTCTGAAATGTGCACGGGAGCAGAACTCAGTTCAAGAAACTTCCATGGGTCTGCCCACAACCTGGAACTGCTGGAAGAAGCTGGCAGCAGTCCTCGCCCCGGATTTATTTTGCCTGACTCCAAGATGGCTGCTGGCCAATCACCCTCTTCCATGGGGGGTTCGAGTTCCCTGCGCTCACCACCAGCCAGTGCAGATCTCTGTGTCCGACACTCTCTTCCACTGCCGTGCCTCTCTGCTGAGATCTCTGGGGTCCACCATGACCATGTGTCCCCAGGCTCAACAGCTCTTCTCCCAGGGTGAGTCCAGCTCCAGGTTAAGGTGCCGCCAGCCACCACCTTCTTCTCCATTTAAATTTTTTTTATTCTCTCTGTGGGCTTCAATTCATATTTTAGATTCTTCCTTGGTCCAGGGGACCCACTTCCTTCCTTCTTGTCCTCTCCATGATGTTGTATTCCAGCATTGGAACTGTTTCTCTCAGAGAGACTGTTTACTCTGCTGCTTACTGTTTTGCCATCTTTCCGGAAGTTCGTTGTTTTTTTAATCTGCAAATTGAATACAAGACTTCACGCTTGCTAGGCAGGCACTGTGCC
Source organism: Cuniculus paca (assembly GCA_004365215.1). Taxonomy (NCBI): domain Eukaryota; kingdom Metazoa; phylum Chordata; class Mammalia; order Rodentia; family Cuniculidae; genus Cuniculus; species Cuniculus paca. The sequence continues at coordinate 14,854 of RJWT010027321.1, read as the reverse complement.
ACTGAGCTATAGTCCCAGCTATATTGTTTTCTTAATCTGCTCTTGTCTTTATAATTTCCTTCCTTGGAGATTTGTGTTTGGAGGAGATTTGGGAGATTTGGGTAAACCCAGTCTCCTTACTTTTCTTTTCTAGAAGTTTGAGGTTCAAATTTAGGTTACTTATTTAAGCTCATTCTTTTTTCTGATTTGGGAATCCAAAACTATAAATTTCTCTCATTGGACTGCTTTCATTGCATCCCATAAGTTTTGGTGTGTCATATCAGCATTATTAATTGTATAGATTGCATAATTTCTTCTTTAATTTTATTTGTGACCTGTTTGTTGTTCAGGAGGGTATTATTTAATTTCCAAATTTTTATGTAGTTTTTGTGGTTTCTTTTGTCCTTAAACCTGATTTCATTGCACCTTGATCTGATACTATGCATGGGATAATTTCTATTCCTTTGCATTTACTTAAGTATGTTTTATGAACTTGTGTGTGGTTTACTTTGGAAAAAGTCCTGTGTGTGGTTCAGAAGAATGTACATTCTGTTGTTAAATGGAACATTCTGTAGGTATCTACCAAGTCCATTTGTTCAAAGGTTTGGTTCACCTCTGATATTTCTGTGTCCAATTTTGTCGAGTTGATCTGTGTACTTGTGAAGTGAGAAATTGAGGTCCCCATTACAATTTTATTAGTGGTTATTTGATTTTTCGTATCTCTTAGTTTTTGTTATATATAGTTGAGTGCATCAGTGTTCGATGTATATACATTTATGATTATTATCTCTACCTCTTGGATTGTTACCTTAGCAACTATGTAGTGACCTTCTTTGTCTCTTCCAATTAGTCTTGGCTTGAAATCCACTTTGCAAACAGACTAGCTACCCTTGCTTTATAGCTTCTTATTGCATGGAGTATTGTTTCCATCCTTTGACTTTCAGTCTGTGATTTACTTTTTGAGGTAAATGTGTTTCCTTTATGTAGCATTGTGGTGGATTAACTACTAGGCAACTTGTAACATCCAGCTGACCTGAATCAGTGTGATGCTGGGCAAGAATGGCCTACCTGAGGATTGTTGCCAACAACATAAAAGGAAAACTGGAACAAAAGATGGTGTGCTGTTGATTTTCCAAGAGACGCCCATCATGCTGGCTTTCCTAGTATGAATTCAGCTGTTCTCATTGTCAAAGGAGATTGTGACCTTGCTGTTGTTGAGAGTAACCACAGTTCTCTTTGGAGGAGCTCTGGTCCTTACTTTGAGTGTCACTTTCTGGTTTCAGTGCAGGTCTCTTGGCATTCTGGCACAGATTCTGCTGGTGCAGACTTTCTAGCTTCCACCACTGAACTTTGGACCTTCCCAGTGCCGATCCTTGGTACAGAATTGCATGAGATCTTATTGTGAGCTCTAGGCCTCCATTTGGACTCGTGGGAGGACATTGCCATGGGCTCTAAGTCTTCAGCTAGACTCATGTAGGACATTGCCCTACATACCTTCAACTGGATTCTTTGGGTCTCTAGTGCGTGGGCAGTTTGTTTATGATCTTCTGCATTTGACTTTGTGGATGAACATTATAAAATAATTCTATAAATTATGTGCCCTCTATTAAATCCATTCTCTTGTAAACCCTGACAACAATAAGCATATTGTTAGGTCTTGTTTCTTGATCCATTCTGCTTTTCTTTTGATTGGTGAATTGTGATGCTTCAAATTGTTGGTTATAATTGACAGTGTATTGGCTTATCTTTGTCATCATATTGTGTTCCTGTTGTTGGTTCTCTTTCTTTCCCTTCTGTTTAATTTCTTGACTTGCCAGGTGGATTCATTCTGTTGGGATTCTTGTAATTGTTGTCCTCATTATCTTTTTCTACAATAGTCTTTAGAACTTTTTGGAGTGCTGGTTTGGTGCTCTTTTATGTGAAAATACCTTATTTATCCACCTATTTTGAAAGATACTTTTGTGGTGTACATCAATCTGGGTTGGAGGTTGTTTTCTTTGCATCTTGAAACACTTCATTCTGTACTCTCCTTGACTTAAGGGTATGTGTTGAGAAGTCTGCTTTAATTTGGATGGGTTTTATTTTATAGGTGATAGTTTTTGTTTTCTCTTACTGCTTTTTTAGTCATCTTGTGCTGAATTTCTGAAATCTTGACTATTATATGTCTTGGTGTAATTTTCTTCTTATCATGGCTATTTTGGGTTCTATGTGGCTCACCTTTCTGTATGCCAAATTCTTTTTCCAAGTTTGGAAATTGTCTGCTATTACATTTGTTAAAATGTTATTTTATGTCCCTGTGCTAACTTCTGGTTTTTCATTGATTCCAATTATTTTCATGTTATTCTTCTTTGCATTGTTTAGCAGCTGTTGGACTGATTTTTTGTGATACCTTGCTATTTTTAAGAAGTCTTTCATTTGATGATTTCCAGTCATAACTCTCGTTCTAGACCTGATATTTTATCTTTACATTGGTTTATTCTGCTGTGTGAATTTTTAATCTCCTGAATAGCTACCTGAATTTGTTTTATAGCATCCAGTTCTTCACTGGACATTCGTGGTTTCCCTATCTTTCCTAAGTGCCTCTTTTTTTTCTCTTTAAATCTGTATGTACTGTAGATTCACTATCCATTTCCTTCATTATGGTCATCATCTCTTTAATTATCTGTGTAACTCTTTCTGTTTTAGTTTTGTCAGGTAATTGAAGTTATCTGTTTTGTTGCTTCTACTACCACCATTGCAGTAAGTTCAGCTGGGTGGTTTTTGTTTTCTTCTACCTCAATGTCACCTGGATTTGCCTTGGGCAAGTTGGGGATTATAGGTTGCATCTTGCTTTTGTGTTTTCTCATTTTCTATTTTTTATTAATTTATTTTCAGAATTGAGACTTGTAAATTGCTTATGGTACATAGCATTATTGTTAGTATCAAGACCTCTTAAGAAAATTACTATTTTTTGAAGTTGTCTTCTAGGAATAGCTGGCTTTGGGCCTTTGAATCTGTCCCAGGCCAGGACCTTGACTCTTCTGTTTATTAGGGATGAAAGTGGCAGCCTGATTGGCCTAGCACCCAGTTCTTTTATACTGGGCTGTGTTATTGTGCATGACCCCCAGACAATCTAGGTATTGGCATACAAGGAAGATCAATTGATCACTATGTAACTTTGGGTAAAGTAGTACAATTAGTAATAGCAGTGGCATCAAATACAGACTGGGAAATGATAAACTGTAATAACCAATAATTTTCCACCTTTTCCCTAGGTACAAAACCTGTAGTTATATAATAAAATCTAAGAAAAATCAGAAAATTACATACAGTAATAGCAAATCCATAGAGCAATTTTACCTTAAGGGAGAAAATTTAAAAGGGAAAAGAGGAAAAAATAGAGAAATAAAAGGAGAAAAATTGATTAGAAATAAGGCTGAAGTACAGAGGAAGTTTACCCAAGCCCTAGGAAACTGGTTAAGAAGATGGGAGGGAAGGAAAGAAGGAGAAAACAAAAATAACAAAACAAAACTAAAAAACAATAAAATAGTAAAATTCACACTAAAAACAAACATAAAACAAAACAAGCAATCAAAACAAAAAACAAAAAACAAAAAAACAGAAAATGAAAAGAAACTTCTATGTAATTTCAAGTTTGTAGTTATCTTCTGTGGTCTACTGTTTTATGCCAGTGTCCAATTCAAGGTATGATTCTGGTCTCACTGGTAGATAAAGGAGGCAGTCAGAGCCCAGATCCATGCTGGATAATCCCAGCAAGCGGCAGTAGGATTAGTGGTTGATGCCAGTTCTAGGACTTTCAGATCTACAGAAATTCAGGTTGAACCTGGCCTCTGATCATGGGGATGGGGTCTGAGTCATTTAGCTTGTAGTACTCTGTGTGTCTTGCCAGCATGACTATGGCTCCCTGATCGTGGACATCTCCCGTGGTTTTCCCTCACTCAGTCACTGTGGGAATTTAACGCTGGGTGTGCTGAGATAAGGCCAATCTATGGCTGCTCTAAGTCCCAGGTTTAGTTAGCCCCTCCCTAAAATGGCATCCAACCAGGCAGCTTCTCTGGGGGATATGGCAGATGCTTGAACTGGAGTCTCACCAGCTGTGTAATGCACAGCATTCACAGTTGTGTTATACTGGTGCATGTTTCCCTGGAGGCCTCTGGGGTTGTCCATTTTCACTGTGTCTCTAGATTCAATCTTCCTTTCTCTCACCACAAGCCAAGAGCCAGGGAGAAAGTGCAGGTTGCCCCTTCATTTCATTGTATTGTGGTCTATCTCTTCAATTTCTCTATAGGTTCCAATTTTCCCTTCAGATCTTTGCTGGATCCTGGGGACCCACTTCCTGTTTCTTCTCTTAGTTGTTATTCCAAATCTCAGACAGGCTGATTTCTGGCTGCTTGCCACTCCACCATCCTCTTAGAAGTCAATAGATACCTTTAGTGATCCCAAGAGTCAGGTGGGTTGTGCTGCTGCTCATGTGGCCATAGAAGGCTAGAGAGAAGGTGATGCTTAGGATGCTAAAAGAACTTCCCTGAACACATCCGACTTAACCATGGATAGCAGCTCCTGTAGGGTTCAAGTTATGTAGAGTACATCTTCAATGTGGGTACCACCCTAAGCTGCAAGCAGGATCTAGGGCAAGAATATAAGCAATGGCCTATGTGTCACGTTACAAATCAAACTGCTGTATAAAATGCAACTTCTTCCCTTGGTAAGGGATGTTGTCCCTTCATAACAACCCCAATGGCTGCATATAATATACGTTTCTCAGATTCCTAGAAATTCTGTGCCGCAGCACGGTGGATTGGAGAGAGCTGATCCTCTGGCCTACAGTTACGTCCTTTCCCATCACTGGCTATATCCTGGTCCCCTGTACTCATGTGTAAGGAGAATACCCCAGATTATACATCCAAGTGATCCATACCCCTGGCAAGCAACTGTTCTTTGGGCACACTTGGTGTGGGGATATGTACCCGATGGCACAGTCTGTCTTTGGGAATGAACCTGGCAAAGTGGCCAGTGAGAAGCTTGGGTACTGACTTGGGGGCCCTTGGGCAGTGAACCTCAAAAGAGGGGAGCACATAGTTTCTCAATAGGCACATCCTCCTGGCCCTATGGGCTCCAGGTCTAATGGCATCAAATGTATACTTACCTACTCCATGGGTTTGTGAAGTATAAGTCACAGACACACAGGCCTTGAGAATCTAATTGATAGTTTTATCTCTCACATTTAATTCAGACAGTACAGATAACATTGGTCATGTCATCTCATCCCTTTACCCACCTTGCATCTTTTCTAAGAGAATATTTTGTAGATAAGTTACACAGAGATAATTCTTTTTAGTTTACATAGCAGCTTTGTCTATACTCAAATTGGTTGTGCTCATGAATTTATTATTGGTGAATTGATAATATCAGAACAAATCACTGTGTGGAGGGGTAGTTTCTTTTGGACTTGGTTTTCAGAAAGTTGTTTCTTTGTTTTCTTTTCCTTGAACAGATCAGTCTGTGTAAGCTGCCCTTCAAACTAGTACTAACCTTCCAGGGATAGGAGGGATCATAGTACTAGGGCTGGCGTGGCTGCCTTTTTAACCTCCGTTAAGCCACTTTGACCTCCCCTTCGAGGACTGGGTTTGCAGCCATCTCTGCCTGTCAGCTGAGCTAAAGCTTAGAGCTACAAGAATATTTCTCATATATGGTATTTTAATTTCTGGGCCTCTACATTCCCCTTGTCTCTTTCCTAAAGAACTGTCATTGGAAGCAACCCTATCTCTCACAACCAGAAGTATCAGAGAGTTCAGCTAACTTCACACAAATGATCAAATTCATACATGTTTTACATTTAGAAAAAAGGCAGGCTACATTTTAAAATATGTGTCATAAACAGAAGCAGCCAAGAGTGCTGCAAAGAGCTTGTCTCAGCTAGATGAATATGCATATTTGGGAAGCCTGAGAAACTTCCAGCAACTCTTGTTCACTCATGATTGAGGTCGTATAGCATAGTAGTTAAAAGCTTATGGTCTGGTGCTGGACTATGATTTTAAAACCTGGCTCCAGCTCTTACTGCCAAGACCCAGACAAGTTACTGAAACTCTCTGTGCTTCAATTTCTCATCAGATAAATGCAAATAATAACTCTACATATTTGTACTTTGGAGGATACAAAGCATTTAGAATAGTTCCTGGCATCTCCTAAGTGACAATGAATGAGTCTTTTTTATCTCTTGGAGTGAACATGCAATATTTCCACATTCTACCTAAAATGCATGGATTTAAATATGTCAGTACTCTTCTAATATCACTGGAAGGTATAGGATTTTTCCATTGTCTTTTTCCCTTTTATTTTGGTGCATTTTATTTTTATTAGTACATGTTTGCAGTGCACAATGATGACATTCATCATAGATTGTTCATACATGTACATAACACATCTTAATGCCTCCCTCCCTTCCCTCTTTCCTCCATCTCTTGATCCTGTTTTTATTTACAAATGTTCTATCATTTCACAAAGTTGACTCATCATTTTGTCCCTGGCTCCAACAGTGGACCATGACATTGTCTCCTGTGTCCTGGTGCAATTTTCATCACATATTCTGTATCTGGGCAGCCCAGTGCTGCATACTGTTCTTAGTGGGTGGGAGCATTCCTCTCTTCTCCTAATATGAGCAGCTTTTTCATTCTTCCTGAAGACAGAACAAGTATTGTTTGCAGTGTAAGACTTTAATCCAAGACCTAGGGCATTCTTTTCTTTTCTCTTAAGTTGTAGTTAATAAATATTGGTTAAATGAGTTAAACAATGGACTTTCCTTACTGAATAGTGGGAGATATTTTCATAATTCTGTGCTCTGTCAGCCAAACTGTACATCCCAGTAGAAGTTAATTTGTCTCAGATCAGATAGTGAATCTCATCCACTTTCACATGGTACCACCACAAGTGTCTGTACCAACTTTCTTATTGCCGTTAGCTGTCAATGTCTCCAGTCAGCAAATGTATGCAGACCTTATGCATGCAAAGACAAGACTGAAGATATCATCCTCTTTCTTCCCTTTGACTTACATCATGCACAAAACTGCAGAAGAAAGTAGCATTTTTCTGATCTCTTTCCTTTTGCAAATCACTTGGGCTTGGAGAATTGACATTTAGCTGCAAATAAATCCAACACATTAATAACATGATAACCAGATGATGAACAATGGGGATAGAAATGTAATATGCAGCAAATTTTCTTTCAGTCACAGAAGATCTTATTAGACGGAATGCTGAACACAATGACTGTGTAATTTTTTCCCTGGAGGAACTTTCCTTGCATCAGCAAGAAATAGAAAGACTAGAACATATTGACAAATGGTGCCGGGATTTAAAAATTCTCTATCTTCAAAATAACCTTATTGGGAAAATTGGTAAGTATTGATACTTTGTTCTTAATTTTTTTTTTAATTTAAACATTTGGTATAGGAAAATTTCACAAAATGCAGTGTTAGAGGGAGACCATAACTGAGAAAAAATGACGTGGGAAAACAGACACAGGCATCTCTCAGTAGTTGTATGTGGAACATTTCCCTGATCCTTTCCTTGAGTAGTCTTGTTGCCCTATAAAATCTCCATCAAACTCTAAGAAATTAGTTAGATGCAAGGAACACATTAGTTGACCAGTTTTTTTGAAAGTTGGAAAGGTAAGAGGATGTAATTCATGCATTTGATTTTATATCACTCTGCAAAACTGGAAGGATTCAGTGAGAATTAACAAGTCCTCATCAGGCCACCACAGACTATAACTGTTAGTTCTGCCATATTGTTTATATTCAAGGCATTGTGCTCAGTACTAGGTACTGAAGAAGTTCTAGCTTAGAATGGAAATGAGAGTAAAGTGCAGGAGTCAGGTGGATGAAGATCAAATACTAAATTACAACCGATAGGCTCTCTGAGCAGTGTGGCTTAGATTTGCAGCCAAACAGGTTTGCTATTACTGCCTCTGTAACAAACTAAGTCATTACAACCACAAGTTTTCCCTATCCAGATAGACCCTTGTTCTGTGGAAGGAGAGGGTTGAGACCATGTGCTCTTTGCTAAAAGGAAGATCCTAGTATCCAGAGATAGGGCCGAACATGCCCAGTTTCTTCACTCTTAGCCCTCTAACCCCATAGTAATGAAGTAAGAGTTACAGGGAAGGGAACATTGCAGAGTCATTTTAATGGGGGTCCTACCTTGTGAAAACAGGTGAGTCCTGCTGATGCTTGGAAAAGCAACAGTAGAGTTTAATGGTATTGTAAAAGCAAGCGTGGGCTGTGATGTCAGGTAGACGTGGCTGTGAACTCTGCCGCTTATCAGCTATGTGAAGTTAGACAAGTCAGTTAACTAGCCTGAGTTTTGGTGTTATCCATAAAACAAGGCTGTTAGCACATAGCATTCTGAACTGGTGTAGGAGTCGCAAGAAATGACGTGCTTCACACCGTGCTCACCGTAAAAGAGGTGCTCATTATACTCAAGCTGGGGGGCTGCTGTTGTTATTAATGTTCTCATTACCCCAGAGTGCCCCAGACCAGCTGAAGGAAGGTAGGAGCTGAAAAGAAAGTGAATAGAGTTGGAAGAGAAGGGCTGGAGTTAGTTGTGGAGGTAGAGCACCTGTGTGATCTGGTCCTGGAGCCCAGAGGTCCACCTTTAGGGTTATAGTCAATTTCCTATGGTGATGCACAGTGGTTCTCAAGGAGGAGTATTTGGCAAAGTCTGGGGACATTATTAGTTGTCACAGATGGGTGTGTGGTGGGATGTGTGTGCTACTGGCATCTAGTGGGTAGAGGCCAGGAATACACAGTACAGGCCAGACAGCTCCCTGGAAAGAATTATTGGGCCCCAAATGTGAGTATTGCTGAGACTGAGAAACCCTGAGTGGTATGGTTGCTGGCTCTAGGGTTGTAACAAGCCTAAATTTGCATGTTTCTTCAGATAATTATTTTCAACATCTTTAGTTTACCAGAAATTAGAAACTCTGGCACATTGTTCAATTAAAAAGGCTGTTACAGAAAACCACCAGCTTTTATGCACAGGGCATTGAAGAACAGGCCTAATTGTACAAATCTAAAAGAGTTCCCCAAATTTTAATCTCCGCAGCTGGGTCCATCACAATTACTAATTAGTAGCATAGTATTTCAGGCTTTTTCAGAGCTGGGAGGAAGTTTAAATTTTTGCTTCCAAAGTATGCTTAAATTAAATACGTTTAAATTCTAATAATGGGATTTTTCAGAGCTCACCACCCATAGGCATTTAGGCATTTATTTAGCAAGTAAAACTACTTCTCTAGGCTTCAGACTTGCTGTCTTGCTACTGAGGTAGAAGCTTGCAAAACAATTGCCTTTTCTAGTGCTCTGTGGCTCCCTGGGAGATGCAGATGGGCTGCAGAGGAAGGCTCCACTCAGCAGGGGTGCAAGTGTGAGCCAAGGACCATCTGGGGTCCAGTAAAGCATGGAGTTGTTGTGGTGGGGGTGGGCTCCCCTTGCCCCTTTGCAAGGTCTTCCCTGTGGACCTCACAACGTTGGGGATCACAGAGTTCTTCCCCCTGAGAAAGGATTTGGGCCGCTACAAATGGGGTGTCCTGCTTGTGTCAGTGGGTGACAACCGCTTCCAGAAATGTGTGGGCTACAGCTCTCAGGCTCCCTTTCTGTTGCTGCAGAGGACCTGGACATTTTTACATAAGGAATCTCTTTTTCCCCTCCTGACCAATTTGACTCTTTGCTTCTTTAGTTGATTGAAGTAATTTTCTCTGAAAGAAAAAAAAAATCTTATTTCTACCAGATGACTCTTTAGCATTTAGAGGGCTATTCATGTAACAAAGGCAGGGAAAGGGAATTCTATTTTTAACAGGTTTTTATTGGGGGCTGACAATTTTAACGCTGATAATTTTGAATATTTTTTTGTGTAGGATGCAGACTAGACATTCTGTCTATCATAATTCTTGGCGGAAAGAAACCTCCAAATCTGTTGATGATTGAATGCTCAGATGTTGCCAAAGAACCTTTTGTAAACATTAGTATTACTTGAATAATTTAATTTTTGAAACTTTAATTTATCCCCAAATCCTCACTTTAAGAAATGAGTAGACTGAAAGCTTGAGGGCTAAAATGTTATTCTCATATTTATGGGAACAAATACACGTTTTGTAAATTTTAGGTGAGTTGTTAATGGCAGTGAGGGTGATGATTATATGTTACTATGCCTGATATGTATTATATCCCTGAGAAATGGACAGGAGAGACATTATTTAAGTGAGGCTGCCCTAAAGACATATTCCTTAGCAGAAATGTTATCTTTCATGTCGTATAACAAAGGGCTGTTCTTTCAAGGTACGTGTAACGTAATGATTCAGTGCCAAATTCCAGAGTCAAATGTTCTGGCTCTACCATTTGAGAGCCATTTGAGAAAGTGGATTCCCTGTGCCTTAGTATTGTATTCTCGTTTGTAAAAAGGAGACAACAATAGGCTTTACCTCGCAAGATTATTATGAGGATAAAGTAATATGTGCAAAAACATCATGTGGCATAGGGTAAGCAATCGACAATGTTAACTATATCTTATTTTTAGCTGTTTCTAAGAAGACCCACTTCATGGTGATGCTTTGACTGACTTGGGTATGCTTATTGGTTCTCCATATGAACATTCAGATTCATTAAAAAAGATAATCTTTTATCAGGCTGATTTTGGCATTACACAAGAGTGTGGCTTAACAGTAAGGAAGGCTACTATTTTACCCACCTGAAAATTTAGAAATAGAGCAGACTCCAGGGTTGACTGATTCCTTCTGTCTGCTTCACCAGTCAGTATGGGTTTCATTCTACAGCTGGTTCCCCTGTGGCAGAGAGCAAGTGCTGGTGGGGATAAGACTTCCATCCTTATTAACATCCAGAAGGAAAAAGAGATAAGCTGTCCCCAAGTGTAGAATGTAGATCTTTCCTTCATCTGACTGGGGTCCTCGATGTGCGAGCCCTGCCTACCCTGTAACAGGTGACTGCCAGGTGACTTCCAGGGGCTGGTTGGCTTAGGCTGAAGTTCCAGAGTCTTTACTAGCAAAGAGAGGTTGGATGTCCAGGCACTCACCACGCTTGGTAAACCTACCCCACCCCCGGAGTCCAGTCTAAGTAGAAACTTGAGCAAATCTAGGTTCCATTAGGAAAGATGGAGGGAGAAGTGGGTGTTGCATGGGAAATCCTGTTTCACGTACAGGTAAGGTCTTGAAAAAGCAGTACGATTTTGATAATTATAAAAATATTCCTTAGTGTGTCTGTCATTTTCATAATAGATTATATTAAAATCTTTATCTTGAAGGTTAACTACATTATTCGTATATTTCAGAAAATGTTAGCAAACTCAAGAAACTTGAATATTTGAATTTAGCTCTAAACAACATTGAAAAAATTGAAAATTTGGAAGGTAAGAATTTTCTTTTAATTAAATCAAGATTTAAATTAACTTTAAATAGTATGTCATAAACAATAAGCATACTTTTAAAGTTGACAGTTTATGAAATTTTATGTTAATTTTCATAAAAACTCAAACAAAACAGTGATTTATAAATTCAATAGTGAAAGTTACCTTCAAATCTTCCTAACCTAGTCTGTTTGTAAAAAGTAGTGCTAGTTAACACTTTTGTATATATAAAACAGTTTTGTTTCATTTGCTTTCTTATCAATGAGATCATACTATAAGTACTGTTTAGAAAATTCATTTCTTCCTTGAAATTACCTTAATAACTAGGATGGGGGTGGCTAGCTATGGTATGGAATTACTGTAGACTAAGTTTTCTAACCATCTGTCTGTAGATGGACATTTGGGGATGGACATTTTGCTGTACCCTGGCTGCAGTGAACATCCTTCAATATTTCATTTTGTGTGCATATGCTCAGTTTTTTCTAAGGTTTTATTTCAAAATGGGATTCCTAGGTTTAAATATGTGCATGTTGAAATACACTGCCAAATTCTTCCGAAAAAAGATTGTATCAGGTTACACTTACACCTGGTGGCCTGTGTCAGTGTCCGCTTCTCTACAATTTCACCAACACTTTCTATAAAATATCTTTTAAAGATAGGAACACAGTATTGTCTAATGATTGGTTTACTTTGCAGTTTACTTATTATTACTGAGTTTGCGTATAAAATTTCAGATATTTGCTGGGCGTGGTGGCACATGCCTGTAACCTCAGGAGGCTGAGAAAGGAGGACTGCCATTAGTTTGAAGCTGCCTGGGTTACATAGTGAGTTCAATGTCAACTTGAACTACGTAGTGAGACCCTGCCTCAAATAAATAAATAAATTAAAAAATTTCAACTGTTTATTGAATATATCTGCATTTCTCTAATGTAAATAAGATGTTTCATCTTTTTGCCACTTCTCTATTGATATTGTCTCTCCTTAATATGTTTCTACCTTCCATATGTTCATCCATTGTCATATATACTACAAATATTTTCTCTTGATTTACTTTTCATTTATTTGAGTTATGATGCTGATATGCAGAAGTGTTACATTTTAATAATCTCAGTTATCAATCTTTAAATGTTACAGTTTCTCAGTATAGTATCTTGTATATTAAGATCTAATTTTAATGATTTTATTTTTTACACAATATTTCAAATCCATCTTAAATTTATGAAAAATGAATCAAAATATACCTTTTTCCTTAAAATGTCTCTTAATTGCAATATCTGAACATTTTAAAAAATTAAGATATGATTCATATACCATAAAACTTGCCATTTTTAATAGTTCAGTGGCTTTTATTATGTGCATCTATCACCACCATGCATTTTAGAATATTTTTATCATCTCAATGAAACTCTATATTCATTAACATTCAATTCCCGTGCCCACCTAACCCCTAAAAACTTTGTACCCTCTTTCTTTCTCCATAGATTTTCCCATTCTGAACATATAATACAAATGGAATCACACAGTATGTAGTTTTGTTTTTTATTTTGAAAAGAATGCAACCAAACAAAATAAAACAGTAGACTCAATCACAACAAAACAATGAACATGGTACATGACTTCTACACAGGGTAAAAGGCAATCAATAATGGCTACCATAATGCCTCTTGTTATCTTCAATATAACTGCCCATACCATCAGGGATAAATAAAATAAAAAAAAATAGAACAAAATAAAACCAGTAAAAAAACCAAATAAAGCAAAACAATGTAAGCAATACAGAACTTCAAGGTACTAGTAAAACAACAGTGGGTACCATAATGCCTACACCTTGAGACATACAATCAAATAACACAGAATAGATTAAAATCAAAACAAAACAATGAAAGCAATACAGGGTTTCAAAACAAGATAATTGGACATCCTCGATGGCTGCAATTATATGTTTTGTTATCTTTACAATAGCTGTCCATGCCATCAAGCATAATAAAATCAAACAAATCCAATGAAGACAATATGAGTTTCAAATCATGATAATAGATTAATAGTGGTCCCTTCCTTCCCTTTTTAGATAATTCCTCCCCTTTGACTTTCCCAATATGTATTGTGCATTTTGGATCCCACTAACTCCTTTAGTTTGTTATACTAGGGAGACAACATGAAATTCACCCATGTGACACTAAACCATTTCATCCATTAGCATGATCTCAAGTTTCCTCCATCAACCTACAAGAGCCTTGAGGTTATCTTCCTTTGAAGCTGAGTAGATTTCCACCACATAAAATGTCATGCCTTTCTTATCCATTTTGCAGTTGATAGGTAAGTTACCTCTACTTTTTTTTTCTGGATCCCTGACACATACAGCATTGTTCTCTCTCCTTTAACTCTCAGTCTATGAATTTTCTTTCTAGTTAAATGTGTTTCTTGTATAGAGCACATTGATGCATCCTGTCTCCTGATCCATTCTGCCTGTGTTTCTTTCTATTGGTGCCTTGAGGCCATCTACATTAATGGTTATGGCCCTCTTGCACTGCATTGGCTCTACCATGCTATTTTCTTGCCATTGGCTCCCTATTTTTCCTCTCCATTCAGTCGACTGCCCCCACTTGATGGTTCCCCTCTGCCATCGTTCCTGAGACCATGGTCCTTTTTATCTATTTCTAGAATGTCCTTTAGTATTCTTTGTAGGGTTGGTTTGGTGGTCATGAATTCCTTGAGTTGTTCTTTGTCATGGAAGTATCTTGTTTCTTCATTAATTTGGAAAGAAAGTTTTGCAGGGTCCATGAGTCTGGGTTGGAAGTTGTTTTCTTTCAGGACTTGCAATGCTTCACTCCAGCCTCTTCTTGACTTGATGTTTTGTGTTGAGAAGACTGCCATGATTCTGATTGGTTTTCCTTTATAGGTGATCTGTTTCTTTTTTCTTAACAGTTTTTAATATTCTGTTCTTGTGTTGAATTTCTGGAATCTTGATTATTATATGTCTGGGTGTAGATTTGTTTTGGTTATGGCTAGCTGGATTTCTATATGCCTCACTTATTTGAATGTCACTTCCTTTTCCCATGCTTGGGAAGTTCTCAGAATTTATTTCTGTAAATAGAGTCCTGATGTCATTAGTCTTGACCTCCGCTTTTTCACTCACAACTTTAATTCTTAAGTTATGTTTCTTTGAATTGTCTTGCAGCCATTGAATTGTTATTTCCTGATTCCTTGTTATTCTTAATAGATCTTTCCTTTCATGATCACAAGCTACAAACCTGTCTTCAATGTTTGAAAGTCTATCTTCAGTTTCTTTCAAGTGGTTTTGCCAGCTTTAAATGGCATTTTTAAAGTCCTGGGTATCTCTTTGAATCTGTTTCATGCATTCAAAATTTCTTATATTGTTCATTCATGGTTTCCCTCATCTTCCTATACTCCTCTATTTTTTTATCTGTGTCTTCTTTAGAGATGCTTAGTAATTCTTTTATTA